>JAUUDZ010410128.1:2389-14291 GCA_032361705.1 Panulirus versicolor | reverse complement strand
TACACTACCATTCCTTACATGATGAACCCATCTCACGCCATGTACTTTTCTCAGGAATTTAATTTTGTCTCCCCTCTGTCAGAATTTTGCATACAAGACTATTAAGAATGATATACCATCATACTCAACAATATTTGTTCAAAGAGACGAAGACTTTTCCATATGTTCCTTAATGCACTTGGGACACTTTATCCTCTCTCCCACCTTATGACTTGTATAACTCACTTCTGCCCTCATGATTCTTCCTTTGGCAATATCTGCTCCCAGTTATTTGAAGAACTCCACTCTTCAGTTTTTCTTCATTCAGATATATACACAGAGCATACTCCTTTTACACACACACCCAAACTCAGACACCAGCTTCTTGAGGAGGAGATAAATGTAGGAGTTGAAAGAGCTGCGTGAGTTAAGTGTTGTCAAGCGTTACACATGACAGGAAGAGATTATATGTGTGTGGACAGAATGCCAGTAGTCCACATGTTAGTGAGGCAGAAAAAAAAGAAAGCTACCTGAGTCAGAGGAGTGCAGCCTGACAACAACTAAAGTGCTGGCTCACTTAAGTAGATGTCACTAACCCTCCTGATACCCAGGCGGGTAGTACTGGTAATATACCTCTCTGGCTGTTGGCTGCCTACCAACTAATACTTACCTTTAACTTTGTTCTCTTGATTTAGGTCCCATCTTTGTTATGCTCCTCTGGACTTTCCCCATTGGTACAAAGACCAAACTCGTGAAGCATATTATATTTTCAGTCTTATGTAGGATGTGAATAGGTTGCTAAACTTCTTATCCATATACTTGAAAACTATTCTAATATTTGCCAGCAAATGGTTTGTCTCCTTAACTAATTTCCATATGTAAGACTCAGGCAACAGGTTTGGGACACGGTTGATTTCCAAGTCCTCTTCACACACACAATCCTAAAGCTTATTCCTTTCAAGATGGTAATCATACAGAGGCCTTCTTTCACTTCGTACATAAAAGAAACATGTGACGTTATCCAGATGTAAAGAGAGTCCATATACCTTAATTCTGTGAAGATTGTTTTTGTGGTGGTTGATAAAGAGCTTGATTGCTAGATAAGAAATGTGGAGAGGAAATAGGGTCAACATTAGATGTTGTGGGTTGCAGTGCTGTTTTTGTTAAGACATGTTCCTTGGGAAAGAGGATGCCTACCTAACTCATCTTTCTGTTGTATTCTCCTCTGTGCATGCTATTTAGTACTTTACTAACATATATTTTTCCATCTCTGAAAAGTATTGTATCTGAGTTATAAGAGAATATGCATAAAGTCGGATTTCCACATGTTGAGTCTTTCATTAATCAGGCTTTGTCTGTGTAGGTGTAACATTTGCTCTCTTCCACATTTTTAAAACTTTGCGTTCATGTATGCATGTGTGCCTACTGTAATGAAGAAAAGAAAATGATCTCAGAGGTGTTGCTTATGGACTTAGCTACTTATAATGTAACTATCCTTTGGGTATTTATAAGTGAATGGTGTTTTTTATGAAAGTGGTAGTGAATGTTTTGGTATTCATTGTCACCTCTTAGTTTAATAAGTGTGGATGCAGAAGGAAAACAACTATACATGCAACTTTGTCCTTGCTTGAGTAGTCCCATTTTTGTCAAAGTTTGTCTGGTTTCATTTCAAAGAATAAGCAAATATTTGTTATAACTTTGAAATATTTCCATAGACTTACCATGTTTCAGCTTCAGAAGAAAATTGATTTGTATGCTTGCAAGTACAGGTAATCCTTGATGAACGTCATTGATGTATTCTTGGAAAATGCATCTTTATTCAAAATGACATTATTCAAGACAGGTTTTCTATGGATTCAGTGTTATGAATTAGTGTTGCATCCTCAGGAAACAAACTAGAAACATATTTTGCAGACAAACAAGGCTGAAAAATTGTCAGATTATTAAAAAGCTAGCACACTACAACGGTAAAATGAATGCAGATAAAGGTTCCATTAATTTTCTTCATTACTCTTTTCCCAGAATCATTCTTCAAATCCACAAATAAACTCTTTGCTTTGTGCATTATTAAGAGTATGCTCACTGGCATCCAGGGCTGTTCCTTATCCTCCATACAAATATTTTGTGATACGGACCTATATTTTTCTAATCAGTTGAGTAATAGGTAAAGTCATTGCTGTTAGGAGTGTATCATGGCAATGTTGGCAGCTTGTTCACCAGCTTCAGAATGTTTAATTATTTTTTGTTACTTCTGTTTTTTCTGGGAATTTGAAATACCACTCTTCATCTGTTGGCCATATTAGATACCATTTCTCAGCCAGGAACTATGTAACTTCAAAATGACAGCAGCCTAATTCAAGGGCTGGTTATGATTATACTACAAAACAGCAGTATTCAAAATTCCTGTAATTAAGGACTTCCTGTTTGGACAGAACAAAGATTTGATCATGCAGATTAGAAATGCATGATACTTATAATGTTTAGATATTTTTCTTAGTAGTTTTTGTGAACATTTTTAAAGGCACTATACATCGACTCCCAAGCTAGAATTTTTTCTATTATTTTTGGTAAACAAGGTTATCAGGTCAGAATTTAAAGCAGAGCATCTGTTGTTTAGAGATAAAATGTTATAAGAATGCTGAATAGATGTTTACTTTAGTAAAAAAATTATTAGGAAGAATTACTAGTTGGAGAAGTAATTACCTTTTAAAATCTTCAGATACCAGCATTTTATGACAGCTGACTAGTAATTTGTACAATATGTGGAAGTAGACAAGAAGCAGTGTTTAGAAGACTGCTTGATTCATAGTCCTCTGATTTTGGGAAATTACATAGTCGATTTTGATATGTTGAGTTGATTGCAGATTTTTTACTTTGATTTCACCATTGTTACAGTTGATTTCATAACTTTATTTTACCTTATTACAATTTCTTTGCCATTTGCTTTGAATGAAACAGAATGCAACTTGTTCATAAAAGATAGAGATATACTACACTAATGTGTTAAATCACACATATTTAGTGTAAGCTTTGATCATTTATGAAACTAATCATGCATGAAACCTTTTAAGTCTGTTATTGATAATTGACCTTTAGACATCTAACATCTAACCTTTCTCTCCAACCTCATGCCTTCAAACCCCCGTGATGTAGATGCTTCTGGAACGGCAGAAATAAAAGGAAAGTGTCCAGGATGTGTGGGCCATGCAAGGATGGTTGCTTTATGTTCAGGATGTGTTGGCCATGCAATAACGGTTGCTTTTGTACTGTGATTTTGATCCATTTCTTTCTTTCTTACTTATGGACGAGTGAATACATGAATAAGTTATTACTTATTTTGTGATAATCATAGGCGTAACTTGATAATGGAAACCAAGAGAAATATTTTCTTGTACTGGTGTGATGAGATCATTTGGTGAGTAAACTTTAAGTATGGTGGAGGATGTTTATACTATCATGCCTTACATTATGCTTGTTGGTTTTTATTCAAAAACAGTATTTTATAGAAATATACTGAAGAATAACATAAGGCATTGTCACTACAGACATTGTAGTTGACTCTGAAGAGCACTTTCTAACAAAATGTCTCATTTTTGATGAAAATCGAGTATTGTGAATTTTGGTGTCAATTAGATGTAGCAAATGTCAGGCATTGTGAGGTAGTATAAAGTTGTTATTTTTCCAAATGTGATGGAAGAATTTTCCTGCATATAGCTGTGATGGTACAAATAAAAGAGGAGTATGTTGCAGCATTAACCCATTCACTGTAGCTAGCATACTTATGCACCACCCCCTTCCTGTATGAAATATTTTAGTAATAGATAGAGAAAATAGTTTTTCAGTACCTTGACGGTAGCATTGAATAGAAAATTATTTCTTGAACGAAACATGCTTAGTCAGGTGGGGTCTGAGGAGATGCATCAATCATATTAACTTATCTACAGTGAAAGGGTTATATTAAAAAAAAAAGTAGGTTCACCCCTGCACCTTGGTGATGATATCAGAATTTTGTATGATTATTAGTTACTCTTGATCTTAAAATTTTTATATTTTATGTAAGTATGAACTTAAAACTTGTATGTTTTAAATGAATATGAACTTTTAACTTATACATTTTACATGAAAACAAAAGTAAAGGATTTGTGTAATACATTTTTGTTCAACAAGATAGACAGATAAGGCCATTAGCATTTGGTCAGTTATTGATTATCCAAGTTAGTGAGTGTAAATGTTGCTAAGATTTACCTTAATGCAACTGCAAAATATTGAGATCCCATTTGCATGTTGACAAGACATTGTAAAGCATAGGAAGAAGGTATTTACACCTTTGTAAAATTTATATCTTTTTATTAATGATTGCCTTTCCCACCTCAGTGAGGTAGCATCTTATATAAAAACAAAAAGTGACCTTATTTGCAAACATCTAGTCTCTTGCTTGAGGGTATAATGTATCAGAGTTTACAATCCACAGCCAAGCCCTACAGACTACTCCATGGTTTCACTACTTTATACGTGACAGCTAGAAGCTGAATTCATGTAAATGAGGCCATATCTCTGTTGAGAAGCACTTAAGTATAGAAAACAGAAGTGAGGATTTCTTCTTCAAGGCTTGGTGTTTATCTTCCTGACATCACCTCATGTAGGCAGGAAACTGCGAACCATTATGGAAAAAAAAAAGTTGTCATTATAAGAGAATTACACATTTAGGTGCATTGACATACACCATTTGTTTTCCTTGTAAATAGGGGGTTGGGGTTCAGAGCTCAGATGATATGCTCAAAATAACTATTAAACCATAAAAGATGTGCAGTGTTTCTTGTTCCAATAGCAGTATCATTTTTGGCTTTCTCAAATTTGAGTGTAGTTTTCCTCTTGGAATGGAGTCAATACATTTTAGAATTTATTTTAGCTGAAAATTAAGGTGTATTTTCCGGTTGGGATGGCATTTCTGCTTTGTATTAATGCGTATTGTGGATGTGATTTGGATAAGGTATTATAAAAATTGTGAATGCTAACAGTATTGCGAGACCCTTTTGTTGTTATTATTTTTTCTTTCCTTTTATGCTTTGTTGTTTCCCATGTTAGCATGGTACCACCAGGAACAAACAAAGAAAAGGCCTTGTTCCCTCATTCATTTACATCCATTCTCTATCTGTCGCAGAAACCACAGCTAGTCCCCACAGACCTTTCCTTGATTTCCCGCGGCTGCTTCTGATGCTCTGGTTCGTTCCTGGGTATAGGGGGAAAAAGAATGCTATGTATTTCCGGTTTGTTGTAGAAGGTGGATTAAGAGGAGTAGGAGCATGGCGGCTGGAACTCCTCCCATCCTGTATCATTTTCTGAAATGAGAAGCAGAGGAAGGAGCCAGTTAAGGATTTTTCCTCCGAGGCTTGGTCATCCATTCTTGCGCTACGTTGCTGACACACGAAATGATCAAAAAGTGCTGTCATAATATTTTGTATTATCATTATTACTGCGTTGATATTAATATTGCATGTTTCAGTGTTTATTTTCTTTTAAGTTTAGATATTTACTTTGATGTATGATAAGTCAGTTTTGTATGGTTAAGATGGCAGCACAGAAGTATGGAAAATACATTTGAAAAAATGTTCTTCTAGAGTGGTGGATTCATTTAAGTATGGAGTTACCCCCTCCAAAGGAAATGCCTATATGCGTCATAAATGGTGCATAAATTGTCCCAGTGAATTATGTTTTATATGTAAATTAATTGTTGATTTTGTTTACAGGTGGTGCATTCGAAGGTGTGATGAATGATAACACTGTCTTTGGGTACAAGAGAGGTGAGGGAGCAGATGCAGGAGCTGGTGACCCAGATTGGATTGTAGCCAAAGACCGGTACAAGTATGACCAGCTCTTTGACAATCTCAGCCCTGTTGATGGCAAGATCACTGGCTCAGGTAAGAAATCCTGTTTATAAGTGATCCAGTTGAAAAAGAATTGTGTTGAGTATAGACATGTGTAAGTCTTTAGTAGGAATAGTTCCCAGAACATTTGTAAAGCTTTCCATGGGCCTGAATAACCTCATCCTCAGAAAAACTCTTCATGAGTAATGCCGGCCACTTCAGGGCATCTTGATTTTTCATACGGTAGTGCCTCCAGTCCAGTCATGAAAACAAATGATTAATAAGGTTTTCTTTTGAATTTTCAAAGGCAGTGACAATAGATTTGACACACTTGGAGGACAGTGAATGTTGTATGATGAATCTTAACCAGCCTTCAAGCCACCGAATACACACATGTACACACTACTTGGTTAGAGAATGGGATACATCTTACACATCATTACCACTATCATTAAAAACTATAAAAATTTATTTTTTCATTTTTGAAGGCTATGATGACTTATAATTTTCTTTGTTTGAGTGTTTTGGCTAAAAAAAGCATCGTTGGTTTGTTAAAGTACTGATATGCTCAGCAATCATTTTCTTTGCAATTTCACCAGACCCCTTCCATTCAAATCACTTCATAACAAACTACCAGCCCCTTGGTAAGAGTTAGAATTTTATCTTTGCTTCACGCTTCAGCAGCATGTGCTTACAGACCAGATAGAGGGATAAATGGAAACAAGTCTCCAGATGAATTAACAAAATTATGCTGCATAATTGATTTGTGAGGCACTGCAGTAGTCTGGAAGACTTTGTTTTCTTAGGTTTACTGGTAATAAGCTGAAGAAACATATGAGCGAGCCAAGAGGTTGTTTTCATTTGATGTTTTTCTTAGAGATTGGAATAAGTTAAAGATAATAGATAGGTGAATTAGTCACATTTAGCAAGATGCTTCAGCAGAGGGATTCATATCACCTCAACATAGCTCAGAATTGAGTGAATTCTTTTTTGCTAGTCTTTTTGAGTGTTCCTTTGTATTTTTGTCTTTTTAAAACATGTTTATTCCCTAGCTTAAGATGTGTTGGACAGTGTCTTTGTCATAGGAAGATGGTGTAGTTTGTAGAGTTACTTTATTATGATGGATGTTGCAATGTAGTTACTGTTTTCTTTGTTCAAAATCTGTAGCATTTGGAGTGTGACGATGTGCTAATGACTGGTGCCCATTTTGATTTTTTTTTTTTTTTTGTTTTCTTATAGTTAATCAAATTCTTTGATATTTTCAGCTGCTAAGCAAGAGATGCTCAAGTCTAAGCTACCTAACTCGGTACTGGGCAAGATTTGGAAAATGTCGGACATTGACAAAGATGGCATGCTTGACTCAGATGAGTTTGCACTGGCAATGCACCTCATTAACATCAAGTTAGATGGCAATGACCTGCCCAATGATCTACCAGACCATCTTGTGCCTCCAAGCAAGAGAGGGTTCCAGGCCTAGATTAATACTTAAGTCTTGAGGACAGTGTTACTGTACAAAGTTTTCATGGTGTCAGTAGATGACATGGTGACTATGAGGGTCAGATCACAGCTTTTATAAGGCTGAACTGAAACTTTTTTGTTGATAATATTGTCTAGAGGGAATGTTGGTGTAAAGTAAACTTTGAAATTCACCATTTTTATATTTATGTATTCATTAAAAGTGATGAAATTAGAGGCTCTGTATAGATTTATAAATTTTTTTTACTGAAAAATGAGCAGGTGAAGTAGTGTCATAGAATTCCTTTTTATATCTTTACTGGTATAGTTCATTCATTGGCTCACAGAGTTATATATGACCACAAGTAAAAAATAAAAAAAGAGTGTTAGATTGTTAATTCCTTTTTCATCTTTTGTGTGTGAATTGTAAGACGTGCTGATGTCTTCTCAACAGGATATTATTGGATGGTTGGATTTAAAAGAACAGTTTGCCACTATAAGGGAAAGTAAGTATCACTGGAATATAATCTTCACAGCTGGGTCTTATATTCTCCCTGAGAAATTGCCATATTGCAGAGTTGCACTAGTGTTTCAAGTGAGGTGTGAAGGATTAAATAACCAGTGATCAGACTGATGAACACAAGTATACTTCTTTAAGAAAGAACACAGAAGATCTAGTCGAATATCTACTCACTTTCAATGGCTTTATACCTTGAGGTATTCAACTGAGGGCAGTATTTCAGGAATGATTCTTGCTAAGTTCGTAATAATCAGTCATACTGTTACATGAAGAACTTTTCAGAATACAACCATTCAGTTTATGGATTTTATTGCCTTCAACACTCACATGATGGTTCATCAAAGAACTTAGCAAAAGTTGTTACAAGAATGGTGCCTGAAGCAGATAGCCCTCAGGGAGGCTAATGTTCATGCAAGTGCCGGAACTTTTTTCCTACAAGCTATTCTTTATCAAGTGATTTTTCCACAATATGAGCCTAGATTCTATGAGGGTAGTATTTCGAGAATGGTTTTTGCTAAGTTCTTTATTAGTAATGTTTCTGTTTGTTCAAGGGAGAACTTTTTATATAATATTGTCCTAGTTTTACAGACTTGTATTACCTTCAACATTCATATGATGGGTTTTGAGAGAACTTAGCAAAAATATTATAAATAGTGCCTGTAGCATAGCCCTCGGGTAGGCTAATGTTCACGCAAGTGCCGGAACTTTTTTCCTACAAGCTATTCTTTGTCAAAAGATTTTTCCACAATATTATGAATGAACCTAGATTATATATATGTTTATGATTTATAATCGGGAAACAGATTTAAAACGAATATTGCAAAGCTTTGATAAGGTGCTATATAATATTTGCAGAGCTTAACTAGGCTTGGCTACAAAGTATTGCCACAGTTCAGTTTCAGGAGAATATGTCATTCCATCATTTGTTGTGTAGTTTGTCAGTCATCACACTGGACCAAATTGTATTGGTTAGCGTTGCTGTGGTTAATTCCACAGCCACTTTGCTGGGTTATGTTGTAAAATGAAAGGCTAGATATACCAACAAGATTACTCAGCTTGTTTGTGGATACAGGTTGTTCCAGAACTCTGACTTTCAAAACCAGTTTTTAGTATTCAGCTTGGAAACTTTATATCCTCTTTTGTTCACCAGTGATTTTGTGAAGGGATTCTATCCTTGCACCCAAGTTCTGCACCCAGTATTCTGATTTAATTCTGTAACCTGGATGAATTCAGAAATAATAAGGTGGAGTCAGTGGCTGTCATGCAATTAAGGAAATCAGATAGTCGGAGGGTTTCTCTGAAGCAGTTAATAATATATTTTGTCACTGCTTCAAAGGTCTTCTAAAGAACTCTGGCATGCTAAATACTTTTTGAAACTCCTTGGCCATTGTGATTTTTTTACTCCATCTCTGTTTTTTCATCACAGGCTTCAGAACAACTAATGTGTCCGTGTGTTAGAGTTTATTTTACTTGTAAATTTATTGTAAATAAGCATAATGTTACATATTTTCCATTTTTACATAGTGAAGCAATTGGAAATGTCAATCTCCCACAGTTGCCAACTATTTCAGGAAACCAAAGAATTGATTCCTTGTAACTATGTTCAGAATATTTTATTGTTTGTTTATGTAAGCCAACAAAAGGAAAAAGTTTATAACCTCTAAATATATTACTTTATACTTAAATGATATACGTATCATTGCCTCCTTTGTTATACACCTAATTACTTCATAAAGCACATACACTTGATAGGTACTGTATACTCTAAAATGTGAAAAAGGTTTTGAGCATTCTTTTGCAACAGGAGAAAGCAAATAACCTGTTCTCAGATTTTATTGCTCATAGTGGATGAGATTGTTATACTAATTTTAATCAGTCACTAGAAAATGTTTCTATCGTGTTTTGCAGTCATAGCTGCGACACTGATAGCAACACGAATTACAGGCACATAATCTTTTTCAGATGACACCAGAATTATTATAGCATTCTCCTTGTTTTCACCTACTGAAAACCAGTATTGGAGCTGGAGTAAAACAAGTGAGATATACCAAAATTCAAATGGTGTTCGTGTTGGCTGACCTTACATTTAGAGAACACAAAAAATGAACTCAAATTTGTTATGTTCTGCATTTTCAAGTTATGTAAGCCTCTGTCAAAAACAATTATTTATGCAGGTTGAATCTCATCTTGGCATTCTAACATCTGGTAAGTACCTCAATGAGCAGCAAATTCTTAAGGCAGCTAGGTTTGATTGATGTGACCTTTGTGTACTGATTTTTATCATTGTTTTTTAATTTGTCCTGAAATGTGACATCAAGGAAGTGAGTAAATGGTCCAGATGTGGATGAACGTGCAAAACTCAAGCATTCATTATCTGTTATGTATACACCTAGTCCTCAGTTTACATAGGGGTGTTCCCCTGAACAAAATGATTTTAGTTGAAATGATGTAAATAGAAATTTATATTCTCATCAACATAATGGTGTGAATAGGGTTATGTTCTTGGCTATTTAGATTACAATTGCCCCTAATTTATAAAGAAAATTATTAAGCAAATTTCCAAACACTCACTTATCCTTATGGTAATACCACCCACATTCTTATGATGTAATATTGCTTTATGTATTTCTCAAACCCCCTACATCCATGAGTTGAAAGCTTGTGCCTTGCTTTCAGTTCAACCAAGTTTCAATTCTCTCATAATGATTTGGTTAATGATAGGATAGGCTTTAAAGTTGCCTGGGGACTAATTAGAGTTCTTAATTGTAACAATTAAGACAGTTTCAATGATGTTGCTGGTGCCATAGCAGGAGGGTATAAAATAACTGGATTTTCAAGATCTACAGGGTTATCTTTTTCATGACAGCGTTTAGTAATCACATTTTTTCGTCCCCTGCATACTGCTTGACGGTGCCAATAACATCTCTCCGTTACAGTTTTCCCGGTCTGGTCAAAAAATGTAAACATCAGAAAAGTATTCCCTAACACACCTAGCTACCCAGGTCAACCCCCACCAGTTTGTTGTCTGTGTTAATAGATGCTGGACGGTACTTCTGTTGTGATGTTGAAATTTAAATAACTTTGTTAAGTATTGCCACATGTATAAAAAAATTACATGTTAAATATGAGTGCGATTTCACCATATATGCATTTAAAGGTGTGTCACAATGGTAATCATAAGATGCCAGGTGCATGATACATTAACTCTCATATAGAAAATGACCTTGGTCATAATTTGCTAGCTATTCTGATTACATATGATGGCATCTCTGAAGTTTTATTATTTTTATACTGTTCAATATGTAGAAAATGTGTGAGACATTGGATAGATCATATATGAAGTGTGGGAGAGAATGATATAAACATGCTACAGTTGTACAGTAATGACAGTGGCCTTGAAAAAGTGAATGGGATAAGCAGATTTGCTGTGTAACTGTCCCCAACACCACCACAGGCAACATGGTAAGTTGATTTTTGTTTGTTTACGCATTTTTTCGTAGTTGTTTAGATATGTTTTATATTCCTGGTTGAGTGTGCATGTAATATGGGCAAATGGATAACTGGTTAGCCTTTAAAGTGGATGAACTGTAAACAGTTGCACTATATCATCATATTTTTGCTTTAATCTGGGGCGAGTTAGTGACTGCTTTCAATGTATATGATATGGCTTTTTTGCATTGATGATGTGTATTTTATATTTTTTAAATTCAGTTTTGCAAAAATGCAGAATTTATTTTTGTTTATTTTAGTTGCAGTGAGGGGAGTACACATGGCTGCATGGAATAGGTTAAATCCATTGAAAAATAGTAATGCTGTTGGAATGCATCGGAAAATTGCAAAAATGTAAAGGGCCCATGTCATCTGTATTATAATGCTTCCAAATATTAAGGAAAAAATTAGGGAGAAAGTGTTGGATGTGAAGTTAGGAAGGTGGTGGTTGTGAAATTTGGATCAGTAAGCATTAGGAAAAGGTAGGTGCTTATATTTAAGTTACTGAAATATGAGGAGATGAGGGTAGCCATGGAAAAATTGAATGAACCAGAAAATTGAGGCTGGAGTACCATAAAAAAAATCATTTAAAATT
>JAUUDZ010410117.1:0-15223 GCA_032361705.1 Panulirus versicolor | reverse complement strand
GTCCAACTTCGTTATCGACCATGTATCAGACCGTCCTCATTATCGACCATGTATCAGACTAACTTCCTTTTCGACCATGTAGCAGACCATCCTCTTTATCGACCATGTATCAGACTGCCTTTATGATCGATTATGTATCAGATTAACTTCATTATCGACCATGTATTATACTGACTTCATTATCGACCATGTATCAGACCAACTTCATTATCAACCAAATATCAAACCAAATTCATTATCGGCCATGTGTTAGACTAACTTCATTATCGGCTATGTATCAGACCAAATTCATTATCGATCATGTATCAGACTACTTCATTATCGACCATGTATCAGACTAACTACATTATCGACCATGTATCAGACTAACTTCATTCTCAACCATATATCAGACCAACTTCGTTATCGACTATATATCAAATGAAATTAATTAACGACCAAGTACTATACTGACTTCATTATCGACCATGTGTAAGACCATCCTCATTATCGACCATGTATCAGACTAAATTCCATATCGATCCTGTATCAGATCCTCCTCTTTATTGACCACGTATAAGACTAACTTCATTATCGACCATGTATCAGAATTACTTCATTATCAGCCAAGTATTACACTGACTTCATTATCGACCATGTATCAAACCAACTTCATTATTGACCAAACATGAGACCATATATCAGCCCAAATTCATTACTGGCCATGTATCAGACTAACTTCATTATCGATAATATATCAGACCAAATTCTTTATCGACTATATATCAGACCAAATTCATTACTGACAATGTATCAGACTAACTTCATTGTAGACCATGTATCAGACTAACTACATAATCGACCATGTTTCAGACTAACTTCATTATCGAATATTTATCCGACCAACTTCATTATTGAACAATATCAGACCAAATTCATTATCAAATCTGTATGAGACTAACTACATTGTCGACCTTGTATCAGACTAACTTTATCATCTACCATGTATCAGACTAACATTTTTATCGACCTTGCATCAAAGTAACTTCATCATCGACCAAATATCAGACTAAATTGATTATTGACCATTATCAGATGAACTTTATTGTCGACCATGTAACAGACTAACCTCATAACGACCATATCTGAGACTAATTTCATTATCGACAATGTATCAGAACAACTTCTTTATCGACTATGTATCAGACCAATTTTATTATCGACATTGTTTCAGACTAACTTCCTTATCGACCATGTATCAGACCAAGTTCATTATCGACCACATATTTGACTAACATCATTATCGACCATGTATCAGACTAACTTCATAATCGAAAATGTATCAGATCTATATTATCGCTCATGTATCAGACGAACTTCAGACGACCAAGTTGCAGAATGAATTCATTATCGACCATGTATCAGACTAGCTTCATTATCTACCATGTATCAGACCAACTATATTATCGACCAAGTATCAGACTAACTTCGTCATCGACCATGTATCAGAATAACTTTGTTATCGACCAATTATGAAAAAACTTCATCGATCACGTATCAGAATAACTTTATTATCGACCATGTATTAGAAAAACTTTATTGTCGACCATATATCGGAGTCACTTCATCATCGTCCATGTATCAGACTAACTTTATTATCGACCATATATCAGACCAAGTTCATTATCGACCATGTATTAGACTAAGTACATTATCAACCATTTATCAGACTAATTTCTTTATCGACCATGTATCAGACCATCCTCATTATCGACCATGTACCAGACTAACTTTATTATCGACCATGTTTCGTACCTTTCTCATTATCGAACATGTATAAGACTAACTTCATTATCGACCATGTATTAGAATAACTTCATCATCGACCTTTTAGTATACTGACTTCATTATCGACCTTGTATCTATCCAACTTCGTTATCGACCATATATCAGACTAGATTCATTATTCGACATTTGACTAACTTTATTATCGACTATATATCAAACCAAATTCATTATCGACCATATATCAGACCAAATTCATTATCGATCATTTGTCAGATTAACTTCATTTTCGACCATGTGCCAGACTAACTGCATTATCGACCATGTATAAGAATAACTTCATCATCGACTATGTATTAGACCAACTTCATTAACGACCATATATCAAACAAAATTCAATATCTACCATGTATCAGACTAACTTCATTATCGACCATGTATCACAATAATTTATTAATCGACCGTGTATCATACTAACTTTATTATCGACCATGTATCAGACTAACTTTATCATTGACCTAGTATCAAAGTAACTTCATCATCGACCAAATATCAGATTAAATTGATTATCGACCATTATCAGATGATTTTTATTGTCGACCATGTATCAGACTAACTTCATTATCGACTATGTATCAGAACAAGTTCATTATCCACCAAGTATCAGACTAAATTCATTATCGACCATATAATAGACCAACTTCATTATCGACCATATATCAGATTTTTCTCATTATCGCCCATGTATCAGACTAACTTCATCATCGACCATGTATCAGAACATTTTCATCATCGACCATTCAGAGCAACCTTTTAATCGACCATGTATCATATCATACTCATTATCGATATTGTATCAGCTTAACTTCATTATCGACCATATAACAGATTATCGACCATATAACATATAATAACTTCATTGTCGACCATATATGAGACTAACCTCATAATCGACCATGGATCAGAGCAAATTTATTATCGACCATGTATCAGAGCAACTTTATTATCGACCATGTATCAAACAATCTTCATTATCGACCATATATAAGACAAACTTTATCCTCGACCAAATATCAGACCAACTTCAATATCGACCATGTATAAAACTATCTTCATTATCGACCAAATATCAGGCTAACTTCATCATCGATCTTATATCAGACCAAATTCATTATCGACCATATATTAGACCAAACTCATTATCGTCAATGCATCAGACCAACTTCATTATCAACCATGTATCAGACCAACTTCATTATCAACTATGTATCAGACCAACTTCATTATCGACCATGTATCAGACCATTCTTATTATCGACCATGTATCAGACTAACTTTATTATCGACCATATATCAGACAAATTTAAAAGTCGACCAAGTATCAAAGAACTTCTATATCGACCATGTATGAGACTAAATTCATCTTTGGCAATGTTTCAGAACAACTTCATTATCGACTATGTATCACACTAACTTCGTTGTCGACCATGTATCAGACTAAGTTCATCATCCTCAATGTACCAGAACAACTTCATTATCGACCATATATCAGACAAATTTCATAGTCGACCAAGTATCAAAGAACTTCTTTATCGACCATGTATCAGACTAACTTCATCATTGACTATGTTTCAGAACAACTATATTATCGAACATGTATCAGACTAACTTCACTATCGACAATGCATCAGAATAACTTCATCATCGACCATTTATCAGGACAACTTTATTATCGACCATGTATCAGAACAGCTTCATTATCGACCACGTATCTGACCATCCTTATTATCGACAATGTATCAGACTAACTTCATAACTGACTATGTTTAAGAACAATTTCATTATCGACCATGTATCAAACTAACTTAATTATCGACCATGTATCAGATCAACTTCACTCTCGACCATTATCAGACTAACTTCACCATCGACCATGTATCAGAACAACTTCATGATCGACCATGTATCAGACCATCCTCATTAGCGGCCATGTATCAGACTATTTTCATTATCGAACAAGTACAAGAACAACTTCATCGTCCACCATGTATCAGACTAATTTCATCATCGACCATGTATCAGACTAACTTCATTATCGACCATATTTGACACCATTTTCTTGATCGACCATGTATCTGACTAGATTCATTATCGACCATGTATTATGCTGACTTCATTATCGACTACGATATTTTAGACCAAATTCATTGTTAGCCATGTATCAGACTAACTTTATTATCGACCTTGTATCAAAGTAACTTCATTATCGACCAGATATCTGACTAAATTGATTATCGACCATTATCTGAAGAATTTTATTGTCGACCATGTAACAGACTAGATTCATTATCGACCATACATTAGACTAACTTCATTATCGTCGATGTATCAGACCAACTTCACTATCGACCATGTATCAGACCATCTTCCTTATCGACCTTGTATCAAACTAACTTCATTATCGACCATATATCAGACCAAGTTCATTATCGATCATGTATCGGATTAATTTTATTATTGACCATGTATTAGACCAACTTCTTTATCGATCATGTATCAGACCATCCTCATTATCGACCTTGTATCAGAATAGCTTTAATACCGACCCTGTATCTGACTTACTCTATAATCAACCATTTATCAGAAGAACTTCATTATCGCCCATGTATAAGACTAACTTCATTATCGACTATGTTTTAGAACAACTTCATTATCGACCATGTATCAGACTAACTTCATCATCAACCATGTAAGAGAACAACTTCATTATCGATTATGGATCAGAACATTTTTATTATCGACCATGTATCATATCATCCTCATTATCGACCATGTATCAGACTAACTTTATCATCGACCATATATCAGACAAATTTCATAGTCGACCAAGTATCAAAGAACTTCTTTATTGGCCATGTATTAGACTAATTTCATCATTGACTATGTTTCAGAACAACTTCATTATCGAACATATATCAGACTAACTTCATTATCGACCATGTATCACAACAACTTCATTTTCGACCTCTTAACGAACCATCCTCATTATCGACCACGTATCAGACTAATTTCATCATTGACTATGTTTCAGAACATCTTTATTATCGACCATGTATCAGGGTAACTTCATTATCGACAATGTAACAGAATAAGTTCATCATTGACCATTTATCAGAACAACTTTATTATCGACCATGTATCAGAACAACTTCATCATCGACCATGTATCAGACCAAATTAATAATTGACTATGTTTAAGAACAATTTCATTATCGACCAAGTATTAGACTAACGTTATTATCGACCATGTATCAGACCAACTTCATTATCGATCACTATCAGACTAGCTTCATGATCGAACGTGTATTAGAACAACTTCATAATAGACCATGTATCAGACCATCCTCATTATCGACCAAGTATCAGACTAACTTCATCATCGTCCATATAAGAGACCAACTTCATTATCGACCATATATGACACCATTTTCATTATCGACCATATATCAGCCTAACTTCATTATCGACCATGTATCACAACAACTTTTTTGTCGACCATGTACCAGACTAACTTCATCATCGACTATGTATCAGACCAACTTCATTATGGACCATATATCAGACACAATTCATTATTGACCATGTATCAGACTAACTACACCATTGCCCATGTATCAGACCAACTTCGTTATCGACCATGTATCAGACCATCCTTGTTATCGACCATGTATCAAAGTAACTTCATTATTGTCCATTATCGACTATTATTATATCGATTATTATTGTTCATTATCGACCATATATTAGACTAACTTCCTTATCGATCATGTATCAGACTAACTCCATTATCGACCATGTATCATGCTGACCTCATTATCGACCAGTATATCATAGACCACATCCATTATTAGCCATATATGAGACTAACTTCATTATTGACCATATATTAAGCCAAATTGATTATCGATCATATTGCAGGCTAAATTCATTAGCGAGCATGTATCAGACTAACTTCATTATCGACCATGTATCAGACTAACTTCATCATCGACCTTGTATCAAAGTAACTTCATTATCGATCAGATATAAGGCTAAATTGATCATTGACCATTGTCTGAAGAATTTCATTGTCGACCATGTATCAGACTATCCTATCTTCATTATCGACCATGTAAGAGACTAACTTCATTATCGTCAATGTATCGGACCAACTTCGTTATCGACCATGTTTCAGACCAACCTTATCATCGACCATGTAGTAGATTAACTTCATTATCGACATTTTACAAGAGGAACTTCATTATCGACTATGAATCAGACTAACTTCATTTTCGACCATGTATCAGACTAACTTCATTGTCGGATAAGTAACGGACTAACTTCATTATCGCCTAAGTATCAGACTAACTTTATTATCGACCAGGTATCAGATCAACTTCATTATCGTCCGTATATCAGACCAAGTTCATTATCGACATTATATCAGACCAAATTCATTATCGGCCATGTATAAGACTAACTTTATCATCGACCATGTATCAGACTAACTTCATTATCGACCATCTATCAGAAAAATTTCATTATCGACCATGCGTCAGACCATCCAAATTATCAACCATGTATCAGACTAACTTCATCATTGACTACTTCATTATTGACCATGTATCAGACTAAATTCATTATCGACAATGTATCAGAATAACTTCATCGTGTACCATTTATCAGAGCAACTTCATGATTGACCATGTACCAGAAAAACTTCTTTATAGACTATATATCTGACGATCCTCATTATCGGCCATGTATCAAACTAACTTCATAATTGACTATGTTTCAGAGCAACTTCAGTATCGACCATGTATCAGACTAACTTCATTATCGACCATGTATCAGACCAACTTCATTATCGACCATGTATCAGATCAACTTTATTCTCGACCTTGTATAAAATTAACTTTGTTATCGACCAGATGTCAGACTAAATTGATTATCGACTATCATCTGAAAATTTTTACTGTCTACCATGTATCAGAATAGATTCATTATCGACCATATATGAGACTAACTTCAATATCTTCAATGTATCAGACCAACTTCGTTACCGACCATGTATCAGACCAACTTCCTTATCGACCATGTATCAGACTAACTTCATTATCGACCATGTATCAGACCAAGTTCATCATCGATCATGTATCGGATTAATTTCATTATCGACCATGTATTAGACCAACTTCTTTATCGACCGTCTATCAAACAATCCTCAACATTGACTATGCATCAGAATAGCTTTATTATCGACCCTGTATCTGACTTACTTTATAATCAACCATGTATCAGAAGGACTTTATCATCTCCCATGTATAAGACTAACTTCATTATCGACTATGTTTTAGAACAACTTCATTATCGACCATGTGTTCATCATCAACCATGTAACAGAACAATTTCAATATCGATCATGCATCAGAACATTTTTATTATAGACCATATATCAGACAATTCTCATTATCGACCATGTATCAGACTAACTTTATCATCGACCATATATCAGACAAATTTCATAGTCGACCAAGTATCAAAGAACTTTATCGACCATGTATCAGACTAACTTCATCATTGACTATGTTTCCGAACATCTTCATTATCGAACATGTACCAGACTAACTTCATTATCGACCTTGTATCAGAACAACTTCATTTTCGACCACGTAACGTACCATCCTCACTATCGACCATGTATCAGACTAATTTCATCATTGACTATGTTTTAGAACATCTTTATTATTGACCATGTATCAGAGTAACTTCATTATCGACAATGTATCAGAATGAGTTCATCATTGACCATTTATCGGAATAGCTTTATTATCGACCATGTATCAGAAAAACTTCATTATCGACCATGTATCAGACTAATTTCATTACAATCAATGTATCAGACTAAATTCATAATTGACTATGTTTAAGAACAAATTCATTATCGACCATTTATCAGACTAATTCCATTATCGACCATGTATCAGACCAACTCCATTATCGACCATTATCAGACTAACTTCATCATCGACCATGTATTAGAACAACTTCATGATCGACCATGTATTAGACCATCTTCATTATTGACTATGTATCAGACTAACTTTATTATCGACCAAGTATCAGAACAACATCATTGTCCACCATGTATTAGATTAACTTCATCATCGTCCATGTATCAGACCAACTTCATTATCGACCATATATGACACCATTTTCTTTATTGATAATGTATCAGCCTAACTTCATTATCGACCATGTATCACAACAACTTCTTTGTCGACCATGTATCAGACTAACTTCATTATCGAATATGAATCAGACCAACTTCATTATGGACCATTTATCGGACCCAATTCATTATTGACCATGTATCAGACTAACTACAATATCAACCATGTATCAGATCAACTTCGTTATCGACCATGTATCAGACCATCCTTGTTATCGACCATGTATCAAACTAACTTCATTATCGTCCATGTACCTGACCATCTCTTTATCGACCATGTATAAGACTAACTTCATTATCGACCATGTATAAGACTAAATTCATTATCGACCATGTATAAGACTAACTTCATTATCGACCATATATCAAACCAAATTGATTATTGATCATATCACAGACTAAATTCATTACGACCATGTATCAGACTAACTTTATTATCGACCTTGTATCAAAGTTCATTATCGTCCAGATATAAGACTAAATTGATTATCGACCATTATCTGAAGAATTTCATTTTCGACCATGTATCAGACTAGCTAAATTATCTACCATATAAGAGACTAACTTCATTATCGTCAATGTATCAGACCAGCTTCGATATCGACCATGTTTCAGACCAACTTTATTATCGACCATGTGGTAGATTAATTTCATTATCGACTTCTTGCAAGAGTAACTTCATTATTGACTATGAATCAGACTAACTTCATTTTCGACCATGTATCAGACTAACTTCATTGTCGGATAAGTAACGGACTAACTTCTTTATCGACTATGTATCAGACTAACTTTATTATCGACCAGGTATCAGACCAGCCTCATTATCGACCTTATATCAGACCAAATTCATTATCGACCATATATCAGATCACATTTATTATTGATCATGTATCAGACTAAGTACATTATCGACCATGTATCAGACTAACTTTATTATCGACTATGTATCAGAACAACTGATTATTGACAATGTATCAGACTACCATCATTATCGACCACGTATCAGACTAAATTCATTGTCGTCCATGTATCAGACTAGCTTCATTATCGACAATATGTGAGACTAACTTCATCATCGTCCATGTAACGGACTAACTTCTTTATCGACCATGTATCAGAGTAACTTCATTATCGACCCTGTATCAGACTAACTTCATTATCGACGATGTATCATATTAAATTCATTATTGACCATCTATCAGACAAACCCCATCATCGATCTTGTATGGGACTAACTTCATGATCGACAATGTATCAGACTAACTTTATCATCGACCATGTGTCAGGCCAAGTTCATTATCGACCATTTATCAGATTAACTACATCATCGACCAACTTCTTTATCGACCATGTATATGACAATCGTCATTATCGCCCATGTGTCAGACTAACTTCATTAGTTACCATGTATCAGACCATCCTCATTATCGACCATGTATCAGAATAACTTTATTATCGACCATTTATCTGACTAACTTCATTATCGATCATGTTTTATACCACTTAATTATCGACCAAGTATCAGAACAAGTTCATTATCGACATTATATCAGACCAAATTCATTATCGGCCATGTATAAGACTAACTATCATCGACCATGTATCAGAGTAACTTCATCATCGACCATGTATCAGAACAACTTCATTATCGTCCATGTGTCAGACCATACTAATTATCAACCATGTATCAGACTCACTTCATCACTGACCATGTTGCAGAACAACTTCATTATTCATTATTTACCATCTATCAGACAAACCCCATTATCGATCTTGTATGGGACTAACTTCATGATCGACCATGTATCAGACTAACTTTATCATCGACCATGCGTCAGGCCAAGTTCATTATCGACCATTTATCAGATTAACTACATCATCGACCAACTTCGTTATCGACCATGTATATGACAATCGTCATTATCGACCATGTGTCAGACTAACTTTATTAGTTACCATGTATCAGACCATCCTCATCATCGACAATGTGTCAAACCAACTTCATTATCGATCAATTATCAGAACAACTTCATTCTAGACCATGTATCAGACCATCCTCATTATCGATCATGTCTCAGACTAACTTCATTATCGACCATGTATCAAAACAACTTCATTGTCGACCATATATCAGATTAACTTCATCATCGTCCATGTATCAGACCAACTTCATTATCAACGATATTTCAGATCAAGTTCATTATCGACCAAGTATCAGACTAACTACATTATCGACCATGTATCAGACCATCTATATTATCGACCATGTATCAGATCATCCTAATTCTCAACCATGTATCAGACTAACTTCATTATCGACCATGTGCAAGACCATCCTCATTATCGAACATTTATAAGACTAACTTCATTATCGACCATGTATCAGACTAACTTTATGATCGACACTGTTTTATACTTCATTATCGACCATGTAGCTGACCGACTTCATTATCGAAAATATATCAAACCAAATTCATTATTGGCCATGTATCAGACTAATTCTTTTTATCTACCATATATCTGACTAACTTCCTCATCGACCATGTATCAGAACAACTTCATTATCAACCATGTATCAGAACAAATTCATTATCGACCATGTATCAGACCATCCTTCTTATCGACCATGTATCAGACTAATTTCATCATTGAATATGTTTCAGAACAATTTCAGTATCAACTATGTATCAGAGTAACTTTATTATCGACGATATAGCACATCAACTTATTTATCGACCATGTATCAGGCTAACTTCGTCATGGACCATGTATGAAAATAACTTCAGTATCGACCATGTATCAGGCTAACTTCATTATCGACCAAGTATCAGACCAACCTCATTATCGACAATGTATCAGAAAAACCTAATTATCGACTATGTATCCGACCATCCTCATTATCGACCATGTATGAGACTAACTTCATCATTGACTATGATTCAGAACGACTTCAGTATCGACCATGTATCAGAGTAATTTCATTATCGACCATGTTTCAGAACAACTTCATTATCGACCATGAATAAATCTAACTTTATAATCAAGCATATATCAGAACTTTATTATCGCTTATGCATCTGACTAACTTCATCATCGACCATGTGTCAGAACAACTTCATTATCGACTATGTATCAGACTAACTTTATTATCGACCATACATAAGACCAAATTCATTATCGACCAAATATCAGACCAAATACATTATCGACCACGTATGAGACTAACTTTATTATCGACCTTGTATCAAAGAAAGTTCATTATCGACCAAATATCAGACTAACTATATTTTCGACCATTATCCTATGAACTTTATCGTCGACCATGTATTAGACTAGTTTTGATATCGACTATATATGAGACTCACTTCATTATCGACAATGTATCACACCAACTTCATTATCGACCATGTATCAAACCAACGTCATTATCGACCAAATATCAGACTAAATTCATTATCGACCATATATCAGACGAAGTTTACTATCGACCATGTATCAAACTAACTTCATAACCCACCATATATTAGACCAACTTCATTGTCGACTATGTATCAGACCATCCTCATTATCAAATATGTAAGAGACTAACTTCATTATCGTTCATGTATCAGACTAAGTTCATAATCGGACAGTTATCAGAACTTCATTATCTCACATGTATCAGTCTAACTTCTTCATCGACCATATATCAGAACAACTTCATTATCAACTATGTATCAGACTAACTTCATTATCGAACAAATGTCAGACCAACTTCATTATCAACCATGTATCAGACTAACTTCATTGGTTTTGTATCAGAACAACTTCATTATCGACTAACCTCATTTTCGACCATGTATCAGACCAACTTCATTATCGACCATATATCACACTAAGTTCGACCAATTATCAGAACAACTTATTTGTCGACCATGTATCAGACCATCCTCATCATTGATGAAGTATCACACCAACTTCATTATTCTACATGTATCAGAATAACTTTGTTGTCGACCATGTATCAGACTAGCTTCAATATCGATCACGTATCAGACTAACTTCATTATCTAATAAGTAACAGAATAACTTCATTATAGACCATGAATAACACTAACTATATTATCGACCATGTATCAGACTAACTTAATTATCGGCGGTGTATCAGACTGACTCCATTATCGACCATGTATCAGACCAAGTTCATTATCGACAATGAATCAGACTAACTACATTAACGACCAAATATAAAACTAATTTCGTTATCGAACATGTATCAGACCATGATCACTATCGATCCATGCGTCAGACTAACTTCATTATCGACCATGCATCAGACCATCCTCAATATCGACCATGTATAAGACTGACTTCATTATCGACCATGTATCATACTAACTTCATTCTCGACCATGTATCATACTGACTTCATTGTCGACCATGTATCAGACTAACTTCATA
Organism: Panulirus versicolor; assembly: GCA_032361705.1. Classification (NCBI taxonomy): domain Eukaryota; kingdom Metazoa; phylum Arthropoda; class Malacostraca; order Decapoda; family Palinuridae; genus Panulirus; species Panulirus versicolor. The sequence goes on along the minus strand of JAUUDZ010410117.1, from coordinate 2,748 downwards.
ATCGACCATATATCAGACCAAATTCATCATATATGTATCAGAATAACTTCATTATCGACCATATATCGGACCAAATTCATTATCGACCAATTATCAGCCTAATCAATTATCGACCATTTAATAGATAAAATCTATTATCGCAAATATATCAGACTAACTTCATTATCGACCATATGTGAGACTAACTACATTATCGACCATGTATCAGGCAAACTTCATTATCGACATTTATCAGACCAACTTCATTATCGACCATATATCAGACCAAAATCATTATCAATCATGTATCAGACTAACTACATTATCGACCATGTATCAGACTAAATTCATTGTTTACCACGTATTGGACTAACTTTATTATCGAACATCTATCATATCAACTTTATTTTCGACATTGTGTAACTTCATCCTCGACCAAATATTGGACAAAATTAATTATCGACCATCATCAGATGAACTTTACTGTCGACCATGTATCAGACTAACTTCACTACCTACCATGTATGAGACTAATTTCATTATCGACAATGTATGGGACCAACTTCATTATCGACCATGTATCGGACTAACTTCATTATCGACCATGTATTAGACTAACTTCATCATCGAATAAGTAACGGACTAACTTCTTCATAGACCATGAATCAAACTAACTACATTATCCACCATATATCAGACTAACCTAATAATCGATCATGTACGAAATCAACTTCATTATCGACCATATATCAGAAATTCATCATCGATCATCTATCAGACTAACTTCATTATCGACATTGTATAAGACTAACTACATTATCGACCATGTATCAGACTATCTTCATTACCAACCATATATCAGACCAACTTCATTATCGACAATATATCAGACCAAATTCATTATCGACCATGTATCAGACTAACAACATTATCGACTATGTATCATTCTTAATTTATTGTCTACTATGTATCATATAACTTTATTATCGACCGAATGTCATATTAACATTATTTATGACAATATATGAAAGTAACTTCATCCTCGACCAAATATTAGACTAAATTGATTATCGACCGTTATCAGATGACCTTTATTGTCGACCATGTATCAGACTAACTTCATTATCGATCATGTATGACACTAACTTCATTATCGAACAAATATCAGACTAACTTTATTATCGACCATATATCAGAGTAAGTACATTATCGACCATGTATCAAACTAAAATCATTGTCTACCATGTATCAGGCTAACTTTATTATCGACCACGTATCATATTAACTTTATTTTGGACACTGTATGAAAGTAAGTTCACCCTCGACCAAATGTCAGACAGAATTGATTATCGACCATCATCAGATGAACTTTATTGTCGACTATGTATCAGAGTAACTTCATTAACAACGAAATATGAGACTAATTTCATTATCGACCATGTATCAGACCGAATTCATTAGTGACCATGTATCAGACTAACTTCATTATTGACTATGCATCAGACTAAGTTCATTATCGAATAAATAACGGACTAACTTCATTATAGACCATGTATCAAACTAACTACATTATCGACCACGTATCAGACCAAATTTATTATCGACTATGTGTTAAACCAACTTCATTATCGACCATTTATCAGATGTTCCTTATCAACCATGTATCAGACTAACTTCATTATCGACAATGTATGGGAATATATTATCCACTATATATCAGACTAACTTCATTTTCGACCATGTATTGGACTAACTTTATTATCGACCATGTATTAGGCTAACTTCATTATCGAATATGTAACGGACTAACTTCTTTATGGACCATGTATCAAGCTAACTACATTATCGACCATATATCAGACTAACTTCATTATCGACCATGTATTAAACCAACTTCATTATCGACCATATATCAGAAATTTATCATCGACCATTTATCAAACTAACTTCATTATCGACAATGTATGAGACCGACTACATTATCGACCATGTATCAGACTAACTTAACTATCGATCATGTATCAGACCAACTTTATTATCGAATATATATCAGACCAAACTCATTATCGACCATGTATTAGACTAACAACATTATCGACCATGTATTAGACTAAATCTATTGTCTATTGTCTACCATGTATTAGAATAACTTTATTATCGGCCATGTGTCATATTAACTTTATCTATGACATTGTATGAAAGTAACTTCATCCTCAACCAAATATCAGACTAAATTGATTACCGACTGTCATCAGTTGACCTTTACTTTCAAACGAGTATCAGACTAACTTCATTATCGTTCATATATCAGACCAACTTCATTGTCGACCATGTATCAGACGTTCTTCATTATCGACTATGTATCAGACTAACTTTATTATCGACCATACATAAGACCAAATTCATTATCAACCATATATTAGACCAAATCTGTTATCGACCAGGTATGAGACTAACTATAATCGACCTTGTATCAAAGTAACTTTATTATCAACCAAATATCAGACTAAAAATTTTTTCGACTTTTACCATGTGAACTTTATTATCGACCATGTATCAGACTAACTCTGATATCGACCGTATATGAGACTCACTTCATTATCGATAATGTATCACACCAACTTCATTATCGACCATGTATCAAACCAACGTCATTATCGACCATATATTAGACTAAATTCATTATCGGCCATGTATCAGACCAAGTTCACTATCGACTATGTATCAAACTTCATAACCGACCATATATTAGACCAACTTTATCATCGA
>JAUUDZ010410116.1:0-27233 GCA_032361705.1 Panulirus versicolor | reverse complement strand
TCACTAAGAATGGGTGAAGGCAGCAGGACAAGAGATCCAATCAGAGAGCAACACACCTAGGTGTATTGCTCTCTGATCCAACCGGGTGAGCATCATTGGCTGGGAATACAGTCCCGCCAAATGCTGGAACCTGTATCTCCTGAGGAAGACCATTGAATAATCAAAACACTGAGGTATATCTCAGCTATAACACATTGAGTAATGCACATAGGTCTGGTGGTAACAATGATTTGTAACAAACTGTTGCCAACAGAGTATAAGAGCAAAGCACGGGCAAGTGAGGTCAGGTGTGGAATTTTCCACTTGTAATGTCATGTCACTGCTCAAAAGGTTTCGGATTTTGGAGCATTTCTGGTCTGATTTTCCGATTAAGGGATGTTCAACCTGTACTGTGTTGCAGCCTGTGGTATTAGAGATAAAACAATTCTATATGAAGTTTGTTTTCACTAAACCAATTGGGTATCAAAAACAGTACATTGAAATCTCTTAATCACCCAAGAAAAAGGTTGAATGTGTGAGCTCCCAACTCTGGTCCCATACTTTGCATTCACTTGGACTGAGCTTCAGATATGTATCTGACCAACTCTTCAGTTTGTTCAACCCTTTCACTGCTGCAGGTCTATAACCCATCAATTACCAACTATACAGTGGAAAATTTTAGAAATAGAAAAAAAATCTCTTTTCATCTGTGGCAGTGAACACTGCAATGCTTATCCCCAGATACAAAAACAAAGAACGTACTTGGATGCAGTTGCTGCAAAATGTCGGGAGATGTATGATGTCAGTTGGCATTGGAAATTCAGCACCAACAGAAATACAAGTACACCACAGAATTTTCATTGTTTCCACACCAATCCATCAGTGTAATTACCTATCCGTTACTACATACTTGTAAAGCACAGGGAGAAAGTTCTACACTTATGAGGCCCAATATCCTGAACTTTCTATACCATTTAATAGCTACTTAAACTTACATGAGCTGCCAGCACTAACTGTCTTATTGGTTAGTTTATTCCAACCAGCCACAACACTAATACTAAACCAGTACTTCTTAACATCTTTTTAACTAGCTTTTTGCCCAGTTTTTTGCATTGGCCTCTGGTTCCTCTGGTGCTTGATCCCCTCAAGAATGGAACCATGGATGGAGAAGTCACAGACTGGGTGATAAGGTGAAGGTTCTGAGAGCATCGATTAATGTATGGAAAAAGAGGCTGTTATGTGGTTAGCTGTAAATGGATAAATTTCAAGGCATAGTAGTCCTAATAATACTGGAAAGATGTAAGGCATGGGCAACATATGAGGACACATAATGAAAGGTGAATGTTTAATGAAATGGTTGAGAACAATTCTGGTGTTAAATGGTTTGATCAAGTACCATGTGGGTAAGAGAAAGGGTGGCAATAAAAACAGTGTAGTTAAGAGGGCTAAAGAGGGTGTGCTGAAATGGACATATGGAAAGAATAAGTGAGGAAAGGTTGACAAAGAGGATATATGTGTCGAAAGTAGATGGGACAAGAAGGGAGATATCAAATTGGAAATGGAATGATTAAATTAAAATCCTTTAAAGTGGTCAGGGGCTGAACATGCAGGAGGGTGAAAGGTTTTCATGGGATAAACTGAAATGGAGTGAAGTGGCATACAGAGGGTAACATGTAGTCAACAGAGTGAACTAGGGTATATGAAGGAGACAGGGGAAACCATGGAAAGACTTTGGGAACATGATGTGGAAAGGGGGCTGTAGTTTCTGTGCATTACTAATGACAGCTAGAGAATGACTGTAAGCAAATGAGGCCTTTCTTTGTTCCTGGGGCTACCTTGTTAATAATGTAAATGGCAAACAAGTATATAAAAAAAGTGTGGTCAACTGACATGTGATGCATAATCCATGCAGTGAATCACTTACCAAACATGTCCTTGTCCATATTCTTGAATGTGATTCTATACTTTGCCACTTTCACAGTCTTTCTAATGCATAACTCTAGTAATAGATTAGGCACTATTTCGACCCCCTAGGCATTGTTGGGCACCGATAACTAAAAAGTTAACCAGTAAAAACAGTACAACCCCAATTTTTATGTCCAATATCGATAATCTGATAATCTTAATACCTAGTTACTGGAAGCTAACGATGATCCAATAATGATGACTTTTCAATTTATTCATTGATTTATTTATCTATTATAATTGATCGCAGTTTCCTGCATCAGCGAAGTAGCACCAAGAAACAGATGAAGAATGGCCCATCCACTCATATACAAATAATATGCATTTTCTACAAGCTTTAAAACATTTTTCTTAGTAATTTTATAAAATTTTATGAAAAAATTTAGTTTTGAAACCCTTGTAACCAAACCAATACCATGAATTTAATTCTAATTTACCAGATAATCATCATAGCAGAAACTAAAAGGTAAGTCTGAAATTTAAGTACACCTATTAAACTATTAAGTATATTGTATGGTACAAAATTCATGTACAAACTCAGAATTATCAATTAGTTAACTCAAAATTTAAAAAAAAAAGAAGTAATTGCTAAATATTGACAACTTATGATAGGCCTAGCTGACAGTCTTTTATCTCTAGAGCCTCAGGATGTCCTTGCTGAGAGAGAAAAGCCATTACACTGTGGCAGAAGACAGAAATGGTGTGTTGTACTTCAGGAAGAGGTTGGTGAAGATCTCCACCCCCATGAAGTCAGAATCGGCCATCAGTGTCCAGCCAAGGTTCAAGAAGTTTCTTGGCCTTCTGCTTGACAGTGGTACTCGAGTCAGCAGCCGTCCACCCAGCAAAGAGGTTGGGTGCAAGCATGGCAGTGACTGCATGTGGCTGTCTGCTGTCGCTGGAGAAGGTGGCGCTGTTGCCATTCCAGTCCCTCAGAGCTCTCTTGATCTCTTCTTCCATGGTGGCCTTGATAGAGATCGTTAAGTTGCTATCGAGCCTGTGCAGCCAGCGGAGCTAGAACTATGGTCGGAAGGCAGCTGCTAGCTGGCAGTCCTGGTCATTTTGGTAGTGGTTGAACCAGGTGGTAATGGCCACTTCCAGGGAATTGATTAGTAGCTTAAAACAGCCAAGCTGTTCTTCATGTTTCTGAGCTTCATGAGGGTTATGGCAACTGTGGGAAAGAGGGTTCCAAAGTAGGTGTTCTTCTTCCCCTGAATGTTGTCGAGGGCAACAGCCATATGGGACATGACTTTGGCCCACTTCTTCAGGAAGGCTATCTCCTGGTCATTGAAGGCTGAGAACTTCTCCATGCAGTTAAGGAACCTGTCGAGCTCAGCCTTCTTGGTGGCCAGGATGTTGTTGATGAAGACAATTGAGTCATATAAGGCATTCCACTTTGTCAGAAACCACCAGCCTCTTGTCCAGTACCTCCTTGATGGTGTCATCGATCTAAGGGATCCTCCCCTGGGTACTGAAGAGTGTCCAAGCCTTGCTGTGGGCCTTCTTGTTGAGGGCATTGAAGGCAGCAACGGCAGAGCCCATCTGCTTGAGGAGGCCCTTGCCTAAGTGTGAGCCATACACCTCATCTGGACTGGCAGACTCAGGTGCTCCTGTTCCTTACCAAGGATTTTTTTTGCCAAGGGTAACAAAGCTGACGGAATAATCACCCTCAGCCATGTCATTCTCGTTGTCTGAGTTGGCCTCAGGCAGTCTGCTAACACTGTCAAAGTCAGGCATCAGGTCCACCTGGCCGCCACACTAGGGGAAAGCATCACGAATTTTGAAACATTGTCAGTGGTTGTCCTGACTACCTTGTCCTGAATATTGAAGTGTTTGTGGACCTAGACCATGGCCTCTGTTAACACATCATAATTGCGGCAACTAGTCAGATGGGTAAAGGTGAGGACAGTATGCTTCTTGGCCCCTCCCCCACCCTATAACTCACTTCAGCTTCCATTCACTGCAAAATCCACTCATGGATATCTAAAACACTGCACTGCTTCCAATTTTCTTCATTCAAACTTACATCCCAACTAACTTGTCCTTCATCCTAGCTGGACCTAATAATGAAAAAGTACCATCTGATGTAGTATATTTAGATTTCCAAAAAGCTTTCAATAAAATACCTCAAGAGACTTTTAAATACTCTCAAAGCACAGGGAATTGGTGAGAACTCTGTACATAGATCAGATACTGGTTTACCAGAAAGTAGTATGCAGTATTAAACACTGAAGTAGTGTGCCACTGGGGTTGGTACTAGGACCAATACTTTTCATAATATACATTAATGACCTATAACTCAGACTTGTATCTAAGATCTCCAAATTTGCTGATGTTACTAAACCAGGAAGTAGAGCTGTAAACAGGTGGCATTGTAAAATGATTCAAAGAAATCTTTACTTACAAGCAGAGTGGTCAGACATATGGCAAATAAAGTTTTATGTAAACAAGTGTAAAGTTATCAACTTTGGAGACAAGGATACATGTTACAACTACAAACTATTCAGAAACTCTCTAAAATAAATGAAGAGAAGGACCTTGCAATTGCCATTAGCAACAATCTGAAGTACACTAAACAATGTCAAGCACCAAGTAAAAAAGGTAAACAAATGTTAGGTTTCATAGCCAGGAATATAGATTACAAGACACCAGAAACAATTCACACTTTATAATTCTCTGGTAATACTACACCTTGAATATGCAGTCCAGTTTTGGTTCCCAAACTATAAAAAGATGAGGAAGAATTAAATCAAGTACAGAGATGCACCACAAAGTTGATCCCATCCTTAGTAATCTGGCATAAGAAAAGAGGCTAAAATGATTGGATCTCTTCTCCCTTAAAAAACATAAACTTCCAAGTGACAATCCAAGCTTTCAAAATTCTGAACAAGTTTGATAAAGTAAATTACGGACACCTTTTTGAAATATGAGAAAATACAGTCACCAGGACAAACAAGAAAAAACTCAAAGCTAAAGATGTAGTACAGATGTGGGAAAAAGCTTCTTTTCCTATAGTTGTGTTGAGCCCTGGAATAAATTACCATAAGATGTAGTGAATGCTAAGACTATAAATACCTTCAAAAATTGAGACATATCTTATTTTAAGACATACTATGAGAAAAACTCCAGAAATTAACTGTATAAACGACAGCGGTAATGGAGATAGTAGAAGGCTACTGTGCAGCAGCAATGAGTCAATGATAGCTTAAAAATCTGTTGAACAGACATACATTTTCTTGTCAAGTTAAACTTTTTTCTTTTTCACCAGACAACCCAGTTGTAGGCCATTCAGACCCCCTGTTGTCAGTCTCTCTCATGTAAACCTTGCTCTAATTCACATTACTCTCAACTATCTTCTTTCACACACTTTTCTAAACTCAGACATCAACTTCTGCAGTTTTCTCACTCGAATCAGCCACCAATGCTGTATCACCAGCAAACAACTACTGACTCACCTCTCAGGCTTTCTCATCCCCAACAGACTGCATACACGCCCCTCTCTCCAAAACTCTTGCATTCACCTCCCTAACCACCCCAACCATAAACAAATTAAATAACCCTGGCAACATCACACACCCCTGCCAGAGACTGACTTTCACTGGTAAATTTCTCAGGAGCCACTCTTCAATGCTTGCGCCATTGTACATGATGTGAAGAGGGTGCAATAGTAGTGGTCTTGATACATTATGATCTAGATAGGCCTCTTATTTTGTCATGTCGTGCATCACAGTGTGGTGTAGGGGCAATGCTAGCATACCGAAATGAAGATGGATCAGAAAAGCCTATAGCTTTTGCTTCATGCAAACTGAATGCTGAAAAAATCATGCAGAAACTGACAGGGAGAGTTTGGCAATAGTGTACGGGATGCACCATTTTCATAACTATGTGTATGGAAGATGATTCACATTAGTCACTTTTACATGAACACAAGGCACTGCCCAACATGGCTAGTGCAAGAATAAACTGATCCATCTCGCTGCTCATGACTACCCGTTGAAATTTTGAAATGGTCATGATGCAAATGCTGATCTACTGAGGAGGTCACCACTGGCAGAGAAACCAGCATCAGCACCACTCCCCACAGATACCATATGGCTGTCAGAGAACATTTAAGCTTCACCAGTTGCAGCTACATACATCAGGAGATGGACAGCACATGACTCAGCATATGCTAAAGTTATGTCTTTTATCAAGAATGGTTGGTAAAAAGCTGCTCAGCTTTCAGAGTTCAAATCATTTTATGTGCATAGACATGAACTTAGTACAGATGAAGATTGCATAATGTGGGGGAATAGGGTAGTGGTTCCTCCAGGAGGAGAGCAAAGTGTATTAAGAGAACTGCACAAGGATCATCCAGATATTTCCAAAATGAAGGTGATGGCTATATCATATGTTTGGTGGCCTAGTTTAGATAGGAATACTGGACAAATGGTAGAAACTCAAGAGATTCATCAAGTGAATAAAAATAAACCGTTTCACACCTTCACGTGTGGTCATACCCCAATAAGCCATGAGTGAGAGCACACGCAGATTTTGCAAGACCATATATATGCAAACGTGTTTGCCTTTTGTTGATGCCTATTCATAAAGGTCAGAGGTAAGAATAATGAATAATACATCAACACTCATAACCATTGCTGAGTTAAGGGATATTTTCACCACTCATGGGCTGCCCTCAATGTTAGAGATAATGAAAGCCAGTTTATTAGTCATAAATTTGGCCAATTCAAGCAGAAAAATGGAAATGACCATGTTATTTGTGCTCCTTTTCACCTGAGCTCTAATGGAAAAGCTGAAAGAGCTGTTCAAACATTCCAAAATGGGCTAAAGAAAATGAGAAAAGTAGACATCAAGAGCTCAATGAGTACCAGTAGTGGTAGTGTAAGTAACTGGACCCTTGTCATATAATATAGAACCGTATGATAAGTGAGTTATGATAAAATGAGATTTAGAAGTGTAAAGTTGTCAGAGCAGGGAGATCCATGGGAAGTAATCATACACGAGTGGAGTGTGGATGGGATGAGCGACACACAGCAAGATACAGGACAAAAGAGTTATGGGCAAGTTGTGAGTAAGGAACCTGATAAAGATCAAAGAGGGTAATACTAGTTTTCCAAGCCAAATAGAGTCTGACATATGCAGGGAGAGATCTGGAGCAAGTTCATCCTATATAGTTCCTTCAGAAAGCACAGTGAAAATCAAAAGAAGGTCTGGAAGAGTCATAAATAAACCTGAGAGATTAGATCTGTAAAATATGACTAATATTAGGTACAAAATTGTATGTTATACAATGAAGGTGAAACAGAAGAAAAGTTATTTTACTGTACTTAAATATGATTTCCTGAAGGGTATTTTTTATTTGTAGTATCTAAATCACTGTATATCTGTAACACAGCAAAGAGTTCGTAAATTCCTTGATAATGAACATGGTAAATGTACCAGTAAACACATTATTTTACATTTGCTATTAGGTTTCAAATTTAAGGGGGAAAGGATGTCATAACTTTATACGGAGTGAATGCCATTCTTAATGGCCCAACTGGGTTCTGTTTACAAAACAATATAACCAACCATTGTAACCACTCAGAGTTTTAACACAGTAAAGCAATTACTTTTGGACTATTTAGTGTTTAATTGGAACTAACGGCAAGGCAGTGCATTTGGATGGTTTTGCAATAGAATTTATTAAGAAAGGGGGTGACTGTGTTGTTGACTGTTTGGTAAGGATATTCAAAGTATGTATGGATCATGATAAAGTGCCTGAGGACTGGCAGAATGAATGTATAGTGCCACTGTACAAAGGCAAAGGGGATAAATGCAAGTGTTCAAACTATAGAGGCATAAGTCTGTTGAGTATTCCTGGAAAATTATAGGGGAGGGTACTGATCGAGAGGGTGAAGGCATGTACAGAGCATCAGACCAGGGAGGAACAGTGTGGTTTTAGGGGTCATAGAGGATGTGTGAATCAGGTGTCTACTTTAAAGAATGTATGTGAGAAATACTTAGAAAAACAGATGGATTTGTATGTAGCATTCATAGATCTGGGGAAGGCATATGATAGGGTTGATAGAGATGTTTTGTGGAAGGTTTTGAAAGTATATGGTGTGGGAGTAAAGCTGCCAGAAGCAGTGAAAAGTTTTTATCAAGGGTATGTGTACGAGTAAGAAGAGAGGAGAGCGATTGGTTACCAGTGACGGTCAGTCTGTGGCAGGGCTGTGTGAGGTCTCCATGGTTGTTTAATTTGTTTATGAACTGGGTAGTTGGGGAGGTAAATGCAAGAGTTTTGGAGAGAGGGGCGAAAGAAAGCCGTCTACAGAAGAGCAAATGCATGTGTAAGAGTGGATGGACAGCTGAGCAAAAGTTTTGAGATACATATAGGTGTGAGGCAGGGATGTGTGATATTGTGGCTTTTAAATATATATATATGGATAAAGTGATGAGAGATGAAAGCAAAACTAGAGAAAAAGGGTGCAGAATAGAGTGTGGCAGTGAGACATGGTGGCTAGTGGCAAGCCTGTTTGCAAATGATACTGTGTTGTTTGCGGAGAGTGAAGAGTTGCAAAAAGGTTGTAAGTGTGTTTTATGATTCGTGTAATTGGAGGAATTTGAAGGTAAACACAAGTAATGGTGCTTAAATGGAAAAGGAGCAAAAGTACAGATTTTGTACAGTGATATAGAGTGAAAGAAGAAAGCATACTAAATTGTGCTATGGACATGAAGGGAAAAAGACTAGAAGAAGTGAGGGCATTGAAGTACCTGGGAACTGTCTTGAGTAAGTGTGGTGATATGGAAGGAGAGATAAGGGGGAGAGCAGTGCAGGGTAGAAGAGTCATTGGGTCCCTTAATAGAATAATTAAGGGTAGAAGTGTAAGTATGGAAGTGAAGTTAGGATTAAGGGACAGCATAGTCCTCCCAACCCTGACCTATGCAGCCAAAACATAGATGTGGAATGAGGAACAGAGGTCAAGAAATGAGGGTGTGAAAATTAGCTATTTGAGAAGACCATGTGGTTTAGCTAGATGGAATGAAGAAAGAAATGAAAGGGTGTATAAGAAATGTGGTATGACAAGGAATGCAAAGGAAGGGAATTGTGAGCGGCAGAATGCGTGAAACAATACTTTGAGAAGGTTTGGGCATGTGGAAAGAATGCAAGAGTGGAAGTTTACAAGGAAAGTGTATGAGAGTACAATTAAAAGGGTTGGCATGAATGGAAGACCACCTGTGACATGGGCAAATAGGGTGGAGTACTGGATGGAGAGAAATGGAGGAAGGATGTGTGATATGGTGTATGCAAGAAAGGCATGTAAGGACAGGGATATGTAGAGACTATTTGCCATGGCCACCCCTTGATGGTAGTTCCAGGAGGGAATAGGCATCAGACATATAAATAGATAAATAGGACAAGTATGCAGTCTGTTGGGGATAAGAAGGCCTGGGAAGTGAGTCATTTGTTGTTAGCCAATGATACAGCACTGGTGGCTGATTCGAGTGAGAAACTGCAGAAGTTGGTGACTGAGACTGGAAAAGTGTATGAACAGATAAAATTGAGAGTAAATGTGAATAAAAGCAAGGTTATTAAGGTAAGTGGGGTTGAGGGACAAGTTAACTGGGAGGTAAGTTTGAATGGAGAAAAACTGAAGGAAGTGAAGTGTTCTAGATATCTGGGAGTGGAATTGGCAGCAAATGGAACCATGGAAGTGAAAATGAATCATAGGGTCAGGGAAGGGGTGAAGGTTCTGTAAGCAATAAAAAATGTGTGGAAAGAGAGAACATTACCTTGGAGAGCAAAAATGGTTATGTTTGAAGCTTTAGTAGCTGTATGAGTTGTATGGAGGAGGGTGGATGTGTTGGAAATGAAATGTTTGAGGACAATATGTGGAGTGAAGTGGTTTGATCGAGTAAGTAATGAAAGGGTAAGAGAGATGCGTGATAATAAAAAGTGTGTGGTTGAGAGAGCAGAAGAGGTGTATTGAAATGGTTTGGACACAAGGAACGAACGAGTGAGGAAAGGATTGACAGAGGATATATGTGTCAGAGGTGGAGTGAACAAGGAAAAGCGGGACACCAAATTGGAGGTGAAAAGATGGAATGAAAAAGATTTTGAGTGATCAGGGCCTGAACATGCAGGAGGGCAAGAGGTGTACAAGGAACAGAGTGAATTGGGTCAATGTAGTATACCGGGGTCGATGTGCTGTCAATGGATTGAACCAGGGCATTTGAAATGTCTGGGGTAAACCAAAGAAAGATTTGTGGGGCCTGGATGTGGAATGGGAGCTGTGGTTTGGTGCATTACACATGACAGCTAGACACTAAGCATGAGCCAATGTGGCCTTTTTTCGTCTTGTTTTCCTGGTGCTACCTCACTGGCGCTGGGATAACAATTCTGCTTTCTGTGGGCAAGGTGGTGCTAGGAATGGATGAAGGCGAGCAAGAATGAATATGTACATGTACATATATGTATGTATCTGTGTATGTATATGTTTAGATGTTGATATGTGTATGTATGTGTATATATGTATACATGTGAGTATAAGAGTGGATGGGAATTTTTTTGTGTGTGTTTCTTGGTGATACTTCACTGACATGGGAAACAGCGATCAAGTATAATAATAATAATGAAAATAATAAACCTTAACCAATATACTATGCTATATATTACACACTAAATATGTTAAGTATTTTTCAGTTCACCAGCTAGATTCAGCAGACAATCTCAACACTTGTGAATGCAGATGCTATCTGCACCCACTGGCAGCTTACTGCTGTTTTGATGATACACTGGTACAGCCTGATGCTATCAAGGAAGTTATTTTCTCATCCATGATTGCTGTTTCCTGCATCTGCAAGGAAATACCAACAAACAGACAAAGAAAGGCTGCATTCACTTACATCCATTCTCTAGTTGTCATTTATAATTCACCAAAACCACAGCTCTCTATCAAATCCAGGTCCCACAGACCTTTCCATGGTTTCCCCCGGCAGCATCACATGCTCTGGTTCAGTCTATTGATAGCACACCAATTACTGAATACAGCATCATTCTAATTCACTTTATTTTGTGCATGCCTTTCACTCTCCTACATGTTCACATACCATTCACTCAAAATCTTTTTCACTCATCCTTTCATCTCCAATTTGGTCTCACCCTTCTTCTTGTTCCCTCATGTCTGACACGTATATCCTCTTTGTCAACCTCTACTCATGCATTCTCTATATATGTCTGAAACATTTCAGCACATCCTCTTCAGCTCCCTTAACCAGTCTTTGTTACTACCACAACTCTGTCTTAACCTTTTATTACTCGAGCAAATAACCTCACACTAAATATGGTCCTCAAACATTCCATTTCCAACACATCCACCTTCCTATGCACGCCTTCATCTATAGCCCATGCCTCACATCTGTATGAAATTGTTAGATTTACTATACCTTCAAACATACCAATTTTCAACCTCCCTAATAACAACCTCTCATTCCACAAATTCTTCAATGTTCCCAGAACCTTCTCCCCATCACCTATCCCATGACTCACTTCCAACTCCACAATTCCATTTGCTGCCTTGTCCACTCCCACATATCTAAAACACTGAACTTCCTCCAATATCTCTCCACTCAAACCCACACCCCATCTAACCTTTCCCTGTGCCTTGCTTAACCTAATAACCTTGCCTTTATGGACATCTACTTTCAACTTCTCCTTTCACACACTTCCAAACTCAGTAACCAACTTCAGCAATATCTCACTTGAATCTGTCAACAATGTTGCATCATCCACAAACAACACCTGACTCACTTCCCAAGCCTCCTCATCCCATACTTGTCCCTCTCTCTGAGACACTTGCATTTACCTCTTTCACAACCATATCCATCACCAAATTAAATACCCAATGTGACATCACACATCCCAATCACAGACCAACCTTCACTTAGAACCATTCACTCTTCTCTCCTTCCACATGTACACATGCCTTACACACTTTATAAAAGCTGTGCACCACTTCTAGCAACTTTCCTGCCACACCATATATTCTTAAAACCTTATACAAGGCATCAATATCAACCATATTGTATGCTTTCTCCAGATCCATGAATGCCACATAAACATCCTTCTGTTTCTCTAAGTATTTCTTACACACATCCTCTCCCATCTTTGAAACCACACTGTTCCTCCCCAGTCTGATGCTCTGTTTGTGCCCTCACCCTCTCAATCACTATTTTTCTATACAACTTACAAGTGCACTCAACAAACTTATACCAATGTAGTTTGAACACATCTTTATCCCCCTTCGTCCTTACACAATGGCATTATACATGCATTCTCCCAGTTCTTAGGCACCTCACCATGATCCGTGCAAATATCTCAAATCCTTACTAATCAAGCATCAACAGTCACTCCCTTTCTAAAGAAACTCAACTGTAATATCATAATACCATCCACATCAGCCACCTTTAATCATATAAAAGGCTTTCACTACCTCCTCTTTCTCACAAAGCCACTCTCCTTGACTCTCTCACTTAACATACCCTCCTTGCACAAACACCACACATGTGCAATCCTATCGTACAACCTTATCATTAAACACATTCAACAATCTCTCAAAATACTCAGCATCTCCTCTTCACTTCATCATTCCTTGTTACTGCTCCCTCATTTGCCCCATTTACTGATGTTTCCATTTGTTCTCTTGTTTTATGTCCACTATTAACCTGAAGTTTAATGGAACTCGCCCACACCAACTCTCATTTGTCTTCTTTTTCAACCCATGCACCTTCTTTAACTCCTCCAACTTTCTCTTGGACATCTTCCAATTATTTGCACTCCTTTCCTGTAAGTATCATCCATTTACCTCACTTTTCTTTTTCCCTTGCAACTTTACTTCATCATCCCACCACTCATTACATTTTCTTATCACCCCATCTCCCTCATCTCTTGCACATACCAGCACTGTTTTTCTAAATACATCCCATTCTCTAATCATTTCCCTGGCTTCATTTACTCTCATGTTCTGCCATTTTGCACTCAATCTCTCCTGACATCTCTTCATTCAGGTCTCTTTTCCAAGCTCACTTACTCCATCCACTCTCTTCTCATCCAAAGTTTCCTCTTTTCCAAAAACCTCTATAAATCTTCAACCTAGCCTCCACAATGTAATGATCAGACATACCATCAGCTGCCCCTTTCCACACATTCACTCTTCAAAGTCACTCTTTTGCATGCCAATCAGTCAGCATGTAATCCAATAATGTTCGTTGCCCATTTTCATACTCACATACGTATACTTGTGAATGGCCCTCTTTTTAAACCAGGAATCTCCAATCAGCAGTCCTCTTTTTCTAATAACTGCACAAGCTATTCACCATTTCCATTCATAATACTGAATAATTCATACCCTCAAATCGTATCCTTAATTGCAACATTACTTCCTTTTGCTTTTCAAACATCCATTACCAATACCTAGTCCCATGCATCAGAAATGCTGACATACTCACTCAGCTGCTCCTAAACACTTGCCTCTTATGATCTTTCTTCTCATGGCCACACACATCAGCACTAATATTCAGCCATTTCTTGCAATCCATTTTCATATCTACCCACATCAGTTTCGAGATCACTTCCTTACACTATCACACACTCCCACTACTGCTTCAGCAGTAGTTCTTCCTTACTTAGTCATTGCCCTTTCACCAAACTCTGAGTTTTCTCCTAACACATTTCTAAACCATTCTTCCATTTCACTCTTGAGCCTTGTTTCACCTAAAGCCAGAACATTCAGATTTCTTTCCTCAAACATACTACCTATCTCTCCTTTCCTCTCATTTTAGTTACATCAAATCATATTCAGATACCCCAGCCTCAGCCTTCGAGGAGGATAAGCACTCCCTGCTTGGCTCCTTCTGTTCAATCTTTTATGAACTGAAATACAAGAGTGAGCTGGGGTTTCCAGCCAGGGAAGAAAGTATTTTCTTTTATATAACAATAATTATGGTTTCCATTCAAAAGAAATTATTAACAGTGCATCAAAGAAAGTCTGAGGACTGAAGCATGCATAGAAATTTCTTGTGGTGAGAACTAGTCTTTAGAGGTTTCCTGACCAAGCTCAATGGAGTATAGGCCTAAACCTCAATTTTCAGTTGGAAAATTTGGGAATGACTTAAACATCACAATATACAGATGTTCACCATGCTCTTCTTCACTACAAGCTTGTCCTTACAATGTCTTCAAAATCTTATAATTGAGCTTAACAATGTAATGTAGGGAGCCCCAATATACAAGTATTTTCCATATGCTAAGGTATGTGGCAAAAGTGGCCCACAGAATCAAAGTGGTGCTCCTATTAAATCAAAACTGAGCATCGTGTTTGTTTACATGCAAAGTTTAACATGTATTTCAGTCTTCAACAAAGTTCTTGAGCACAGATTTACTTTCATATAATATGACTTGCTCTAAGCTTATCTAATGATACTGCAAGCATTTCCTCTTTTTTTGTAACACCTGTAACAGAGGGCCTGTGAGATTGTGGCCTTTCTGTCAATTTCCTTATGGTACAATTCAATGATAAACAAGTACCATCTACACTGTAAAATGGTCCAATACAGTAAGTCCTGATGTCCATGCGTTAACTCCTCAGCATCTTCCAACACTGTTAATTATTACAGAAATAGTGAAAAAATTCATGATGGGTTTTTGTTAGTAAACCAAAGCATGGCATTTTTTTTTGTAACTTTGAAAATTCATAAGCTGATGCTTTGTAAATCAGGATCTACCTGTAGTGATACTGATAAAGGACTACATTGCAAGATTTTGAAATTCACAGATGATACTGAGAAATAAACTCATAACTGGAATTGCACATCTGCAGCTTCAAATTGACATACACAAACTTATGGAACTGGTTCACAGGTAACAGGCAAATTTTCATATCAACAAATGCAAAGTTTTCCATGCCAGCAGAAAAACAAGAAGAAATGTTAGTCAGAATCCAGCTAAGTTACAGAAGATAACGGAGGAAAAAGACTTGGGCATGATCATATGTGGTGACCTACAGCTGAGTAAGCACTACAAAGCAGCAGTAAAAAGAGGCAAACAATATTCTTGGATTCATGGGTAGGGCTTTCAATCTAAGTTTAGGAAAATTATCCTTACTCTTTATGACTCACTGGTACATCCGTCTTGAATACTACATTCAGCTTCGGTCCCCAACATGAAAGAAATGCAAATAAAATAATTTAAGAGGACGAGTCCTGGGCTGAAAAACATAACTTATGAAGACTCACTAAATGACTTAACTTGATTAGCTTACAAAAGGAAAGGAAGACAAGCGATCTAAAAATAAAGGCTTCAATAATCTTGATCTAAAAAGGTATCTATGAATTGAATTATCTGATTTTACTTGCATTAATGAATACAAACTCTTGGGCAAATATTTTACCTCAAATGTGGCAAAGCACATTTTATTCAATAGGACTATTGACATTTGAAATAATTTACTGGCTAGAGTTGTTAAAAGCAGTATCATATATACATTTAAGAACAGAGTTGATAACTATTTCAGTCAAGTCCACAACAAACATTATTTGTGCATTCTTAGTTACATGAAAAGTATGTAAGCTTTTTTTTTTTCTCCGAAACATCAGTGCGCCCTTCTAGTCTTACCACACTCATCTACGAGTTTCTCTCAACATTCACTGTCACAAACAGCCTCAGGCCTTAATTATTAATCTGTTGCTATTTGGATACCTATATATTTCTTTGTGTTAATCATAGTTAGGACTTCTTTTTCTGTACCCCATCCAAATTACCTTACACTTATATAGAATGAATCTCATCACCCATTTACCTAACCAACTTTGCATACTATCTAGGTAACCTTATAGGCTGATGCAATCATCATCCTTCTTTATTTTGTTCATGACTTGGGCATCATCTACAAATGGGTTTAGACAAGATTCCAGTTCATTAGGCCAGTCATAGCACCAAGAATAGCAGCAGTCCGAAGGACAAGCCCTTTGGCTACCACTTTGTAATCCCAGCCCACTTTGAGGAAGAACCTCTTACCTGTGTCCTTTGCTCCAAGGTAATCATTATAGTGACAAGATTGCTCCTTATTACTGCCTGTAGATCTAGCTTCTTTATAAACTCCTGATGGAGAACAATGTCAAAGGCTTTCTGGCAGTCCAAGTGAAGAAATATCAGCAGAGACTAAGTGAGAGTAAATGAAGCAAGGGGAGTGGCTGAGGAATGGGAGGTATTTAGGAAGACAGAGCTGTCATGTGTAAGAGTTGCAGGTGGCAAGTGAAAGGTGGGAGGTGGACAAAGTTGAAAGGCAGTGAGTGGTGGGATGAAGTTCTAGAGAAAGAGAAATGGGACACGTTTGAATGGTGCTTAAGGTAAGGAGTGCAAATGACTGGAAGATGTATAAAAGAATGCAGCAGGATGTCAAGAGGAAGGTGCCACAGTTAAAAGAGGGGGCATACAAGAGTTGGAGTGAGCAAGTGTCAGTAAATTTTAGGGACAATAAGATGATTTTACGGAGAGGTAAATAACGTGCCAAAGATAAAAGGAACATATAGGAAGATCAGTGAAGGGGGCAAAAGGGTTAGTGGTAACAGGCAGTGATGATGAGAGGAGGGGAAGGAATTAGAATTTTGAAAAACTATTGAATATGTTTGATGACAGGGTGGCAGATGTATGGTGTTTTGGTCAGGGTGATATGTGGAGTGCAAAAGTTATGGAGAGTGGTTTGGTGAGGAAATAAGACGTGGTAAGATGAAATGTGGCAAGGCGCTGGAGTGTATGGTATTGCAGAGGAATCTATTATGAAATGGGGTGATTGTGCTGTTGCTTGGATGGTAAGGATTTTCAATGAATGTAAGGATCATTGAAAGGTGTCTGAGGATTGGCAAAATGCAGGTATAGCATTACTGTATAAAGGCATGGTGGGATAAAGGTGTGTGGGTTCAAACTACAAAGGAATAAGTTTGTTGAGGATATCTTTTAAGTTGTATGGGAGGGTACTGATTAAGAGGGTGGAGGAATCTATAGAGCACCAGACTGTGAAGGAGCAGTGTGGTTTCAGAAGTGGTAGGGGAGGTGATTGCTTTAAGGAATGTGTGTGAGAAAGAATTTGAGAAATAGATGGATTTGTATGTGATATTTAGGGATCTTGAAAAAGCATATGACAGGATTTTAGCAGTTGTTCTTGTTGGGGTTGGTGGAGCAGGGTAACTGAAAAAGGAACATGGACACACATTAAACAATAAAAACAATGCTTTATTGGTTAAGGTATGTAAGGTGAAATAAGGCATTGAGCTACTGGTGGTGTAGGATTATCATTGGAAAGCAGAGGTCAGTTGTGGCAGGATGAGAAATAAGAAATGGTCCTGGCACTGGAGCCTCAACGCTGGTGATAGCAAGCATCAGAGAAGAGGCACCACAAGGAAACCTGCCAGGAAGACGAAATGTCAGGGGTCACGTTGGGACTTTTACTAACGGTGGAGTTGCCCTAAGGGTGTCATATGGCCAAGATTTCAGCTACTGGAGTGGTACACTTGTCTAGAGTGAGTCAACTGCCTGACAGCATTCCTGCAATGAACCCAAGTATATAAGAGGCAGGAAGGTCAGGTTGTCGAAGTTGAATGCTGCAAGCTCTGACCTCTGTCCATGCTGTTGGACTAGGAGTAGCTCTTCTTATGGGAAGGATAATATCTATTCAATGGAATAAATATAGCGATATCTTTTGATCTGCCACTGTCGAACATCAAATATGGGTGTCACGGAGTAATACCATAGGTGGAATAATAATGTCAGATGAGGTCACATGTCGAGATCTGCCACCAAGTTAAGGCATCGTCAATAAGGTAACACTTTGTGGAGTGACAATGGGTCACTACAGAGTTGGAGATACTTTCTGGAAGGTCTTAAGAATGAAAGCTGCTAGAAGCAGAGAAGATGGGGTGGTGAAGGGGGTAACTGCAAGAATCTCGGACAGGGGCAGGTAGGCAGTTTGTGGAGTATGAAAGGGCCTGGGAAATGAGTTGGTTATTGTTTGCTTACCATAGAACACTGGTAGCAGATTCAAGTTAGAAGCTGCAGAAGTTGGGGAATGAATTTGAAAGAGCATGTGAAAGGAGAATATTGAGAGTGAATGTGAATAAAAGGAAGGTTATTAGGGTTAGCAGGGTTAAGGGAAAGGTTAGCTGGGATGCAAAACTAAATGGACAAAAACTTAAGGAAGAAGCATTTTAGATACTCAGGAGTGGATAGAGCAGAAAATGGAACCGCAGAAATGGAGGCAAGTCACAGGAAAGGGGAGTGTGCAAAGGTTCTGAGAACATTGAAGAATGTACGGTAAGAGAGAAAAGAATATGGGGGCTAAAAATGGTTGTGCTTGAATGAATAGTAATAACAATATCATCTGGATGCAAATCATGGTTTATAGATAAAGTTATGTTGAGGAGGGTGGATGTATTGGATAAGAAATGCTTGAGGACAATATGTGGTGGGAGGTGGTGTGGTCAAGTAAGTTATGAAAGTGTAACAGCAACTTGTGATAATAAAAAAAAGTGTGGTTGAGAGATCTGAGAGTGTTGTGCTGAAATGGTTTGGACATATGGAGAGAATAAGTATGCAAAGGTTGAACGAGTGGATATATGTGTGTCAGAAGAGGAAGGAACAAGAATAATGTGGAGACCAAGCTGAAGATGGAAGGATGAAGTAAAAAAGATTATGAGTGATTGGGATAGTGTATTGGAATAATGTGGCATACTGGGTCAACATGCTGTCAATGGACTGAACCTGGGAATGAGGGACATCCATGGTTAACCATGGAAAGGTCTGTTGGCCCTGGTTGTCAATAAGGGGCTGTGATTTCAGTGTATGACACATAACAGCTATAGAATGGATGCAAATGAATGTGGCCTTACTTCATCTGCTCTTTGTGTTATCTCGCTATTGTGGGAAATGGCAATCGAGTATGAATGGAAAATGAAAAAGAGATGGATTACCACGTGAAGCAGATCAAAGTAATGAATACAAGTTGCACACTACTGATGTTTTTAATGCAAATACATTAATTCAGAGTCAACACCAAAGCCATGATTCTCCAGACTGGATTAGATTTTTATATTCTAATTTTCAATCACCTCATGATGAATTTCTAAGAGAGAGTCCTGGTGCTATGCAAGATCTTTCTAAGAAACCTACAGTCTAAGGCCACACTACTTCCAGCAGCAGGCAAATGTAGACTTCTTTAGAGCAAGAGATTCTTTGTAGAGACTGTACTACAAGTGTTGAGCCTTGCCAAGGGTAACTTTTCACTCAGAGTTACCTCGAGCAGATGGAAGCCAGTACCACCCCTGGATAAGATCTGAAGAGCTAATTGTTTACTCCCTTAAGAAAGGTTAAAATTCCACATCACAATGATTTTCTGAAACCATAAGACAGACTGGTTAGATGCTTACCTCAAAAATACTTTACTGTACAGTACATACACTTTTTTCTGTTCCTACTGACCACTTTTGAGCAAGTTTTATCCATAAAAGCTTTATCAAATGAACATTTAAATGCACATAACAATGCACTATTTTGTTGGATATCTAAGCTACGGGATAAAATCATGATGCATTTTCTTTACTCGACTATCAATTCAGAGGAGATTAAAAGCTTTCGAAGAATCTACTGGAACTAATCCTCAACATTATTCTTTGACTAGCTGAACATGGTTTTCCTTTGCGAGGAAAGATGAATCTTTTGGAATGCTGTATACTAAAAAGTACCAAGGAACACTTCAACTTATACCTCAGTACAATTGTTTCCTTGCCAAGCACATTACGAAACATGGCAATGCTGTGCATAGAAAAGTGTCATGTCTATCTTCAGCTACCTGTGAAAAACTGACATGGGTAAACAACACTGAATAAAATAATCAATGAAATAATTTAAGTAACGTATTTTGGAATTGTGGGAGATTCTTTGCCAAACTAGTAACACACTGATCACTCAAAATTTTTCACACTGTGAATACAGGTTACACTTTAAGACCTTGAATGTTTTGTCTCCCTTATATCAATTCTAAGTCACGCTGTGGAGAATCTGACCAACATAATACTAGTTTTCCTGAATACTGTGGTTTAAGTTTTGGCAGCTGCCTCCTATGTGGCAGGATAAAACTGAGGAGGTCAAATTCGATCAAGGAACTAAATGCTTTGGCCGATTATGTACCATGTAGTGCACATTCCTTGAAATGTATGGTTAACACTCCAGCTACTTGTTCAGTAAAAGCTGTTTCTTTCTTTGGAATGATGCATAGAATATATTCATTCTTGTCAAGTTCAACATACTTAACAAAGATATTCATTGACACCTTAAACTCAGCGTCAGATTACAAAGCTAGTATTGGTACGATGATTGTTGCAAATTCACTGAATGAAACTTGATGGTGTACAAGATATGAAGCTGCAAGGACTCTGAAAAAGAAGTATGAAGTAATCACTTGAAATATTAAAGATGACAGGAAAAATAAAAAAATCCACATAGAATTTGAATGCATTGTTCCACATCTGAGAAAATCATGTGCCATTTTTGAGCTAATGTACTGGAACAAAGTAAAGAAGTTAATTCACTGCTTCAAACTGAAGGATTAGTACATCAGTCTTTTGTAAATCATGTGGCATCCCTAACTGATTATGCACATGATCTTTGCAATGAGTTCAGGCCCCACAAAATCAACACCCTGGACATCCTGAAGCAGATCGAGTTTCTGAAGAAGTACCTATGACATACTAACAAGAATCAAAGAGAATATACCCATAACTTGCTTTTCTTTTTTTACATTGGAAGCTCCTGTCACAGACAAAAGTCCACATTAAGGCTGGACCTTAATTGAAATACAAAGAGGATTATAAAAGGGCAAAAGAAGAAACAAGGGAAAGTATTTACAAATTATGGAGCAAGTGAAAAACCTGTCTTTTAAAATGTGCCAGGTCATACCTACTGGGAAAGACATGAGAAGATAGAGTTCCAAAGCAATGAGGTGTAGAAAAAGAAACAGCTATCAAATTGGCCCATCCTTGAGTTGCCAATGAACACACAGTAATAATGTGATGCAGCAGCTTGCCAACTATTGTTTGGTCTAGCTAATGGTGGGGAAACACAAGCAGCCAGCTCTTAGGAGCAAAACCAAAGTAACAGCTAATGAAGAGGGAAAGTGAACCCAACATAGAAGCATATAGCAAGAGGATCAAGTTTGGAAGTTAGCCTGGGAGAGTTTATAAGTCAATTTGCTTTCGACTCAACTGTCTAATAAGGATGCACAGCTAAAACCACCCAAGTTGCAATAGCAGTACTTGATACAAGGACGAATCAATCCATTGTATGAACTGAGCAGTTGTCCCCCCAAAAAAAAGAAATTTCAACATCTAAACAGGACTGCCAGTTGCTTAAAAGGCAGACTTAGCTATTTCTGAAATGCGGGGTTTCCAAGAAAAAGTGTGTTACAGCAATACCAAGTATGTTTATGGATTCAAGAGGTGGAATTACAAAACCATCAAAGGGGAGAAAAGAGCTGCGAGTAGTTTTTGATCAAGAGATGAGTAGAAACTGGGTCTTCGTGGTGAAAAGCTTGCACAAAGAGAAATTATATACAGCAAACCAATAAATAAACAGAGAAGAATAGGATGTGTGCAACAGTGTGAGATATAATGTCCCAAATGTATTTTAAGCAGACTTTCATTATTTTAGTATGTTAGAAATTCATTTAAAGATTAACAGAAATGTTATTTCATAGTTTTGGGACATTACTTCTACTAAACATAAAATAACACTCACTAAATCAAAAGGCAGCCAGGCACAATGCGTGCACATGTGGGTGCATCAGCTGAAGATTATATATTAGGAGAAGTAGGAACAGGGTTGTCAGGGTCAGAATCAGAAAGATCAGGCAGAGTTACATCAAGTGGAGAATATTCAATCAATGGAGAAACCAAAAGTAATGAACTTATCTCACCTTTACGAATGAGGTCAGCATGCTATGACCTGCTTTTTCTAAAGCAGCGGGAACAGCAGTTGATGTTGTTTCTTGGTTCAGAGGGAGGTGGAACAGGAGAGGCAGTCTATGGTCTGTGAAACAGCATCATACTGGTCTGCCCAGTCATTCACTGTTTCTCAGTATAAAACTCTTTATTATGCATAAAGATATTGTCATGAATGTGCTCAAAATGCAGGCTTCCCTCAAAATTCAGGTTATCCTCTTGTACCTCTGGTGTAAGAACATAAAACTGAAAATATTTATGACAATATTTTCATACATCCTTCACCTGTTAAACTTTATCCTGCTCCTCTTTGTCTTCATGGTCTACCATTTGTTCCTGTCCTAGTTCCATAAAATCATCAATACATACCTATCCATCACAGAATTCAATCAATTCCATCATATTTTCCTCTTGCATATCAGAGAAGCCTTCTTTACCCATCTTCTGTCCAATCTCCACAATGATGTGCAATCTTGTAAAGACTTAGGGAAGCCTTTAAATTTGCTGATGCAGTCTTTCCAAAAAGACTTCCAGGAAGTATTCAATGTTGAAGTCTTGACTGTATCCTACAGTGCATGAATGTTGTCAATGGCACCTATGACACTGTAAATCTTCCACAAGTCATGCTGGTAGGATTACTTCCAGAGTTATCAAAGTTATCTGTAATGTCAAGTAGCTGGTTTATGATCCTGCATAGGTAGCAGGCCTGAAAGCTGATATGACTCCTTTATCTACTGGCTGGATTAAAGATACTGTGCTTAGGAGCAAGAACAACACACAAATGTTTGGGTTGATATCATCCAGGTGTTTGCAGTGGCCAAGAGTATTATCAAGAATAAGGAAAACTTTGAAGGTGAGGTTATACTCACAATAATATCACTCAGCTTTGATGGCAAAGTTTTATGTGAACCAACCCTCAAAGACCTGTCCAATGAATCAAGCCTTTCTATTTGCTGTCCAATAAACAGGTAAGATTCTTACATAAGCCTTTAAGGGTATGGAGGTTTGGGGATGGTACACTAAAAGAAGGTCCATCTTGCAACCCCCTGCAACGGTGCAAATAGTAAGAGTGCTGACCTATTCTTAAAAGCTTTGAAACATGGTGCAACTTTTTCTTCCTTACTGATACAAGTCCTTCATGGCATTTGCTTCCAAAAGAAACCTGTCTTATCCACATTAAACACTTACTTGAGATACTAGCCTATTTCCTCAAAGACAGTTTCAAGTCCATCACGAAACTTGGCAGCAATAGCGGAATCTCCTGTTACCTTCACGTTATATAGTTTCTGACATCAAATAAAATTATCTAGCCATCCTTTACTTGCAAGCAATAGCTCTGGCTGTTTCAATCTTCTTTACATAAACACTCATATATCCTTAGAGCTTTCAAAATAAGCTGAAGGTCACTAAGGTTACTTTTCTTCTTCATCTCATGCTCGATTTACAAGATCATTTTCTCCATCTTCTCCATAAGTGAACTTCTAACCCTTGTGGTTACCTTGGCAGACTAAAGAGGTCCACAGCACTTCAAATTTTCTCTGCATTCTTTTTTATTTGGAGGACTGAAGATTCATCCAGGATGTAGGCATGCTTAAGTGCTAATATTCCCTCACCAGCATCAGTGCACTGCAAAATTTCTAGCTTCAGTTCTAAGGTCAAAAAGGTTCTCTTCCATTTAACTGCTAGTTCCAGGGTAAAAGATACTGCTTACTGTCTGGATGCCATATCAACAAACACAAACACATTGCATTGCAAGAAAATTATGATAGCTGGTACATCCAAGTTGCACAAGTAGCACATACCTACACACAATCATAGTACCTGCGAGATGAGCCTGCTAATGGGAAAGCAGTGCATTCCACCCGACCAACACTTATTCCACCCGCCAACCCTCAATGTAGTTTTCGGGCACTTTCTGTCACACAAATCTGCACAGTAGCAATTCTAGACCGCATAAAAAGAGTGAGTGGTTAGAGCAGGTAACTTGCAGAATTGTGAAATCGCATACATTGATCCAGCATATATCAAGGGATTTATGCCAATCATTTTCTCCAAGTGAAAAATTCAGACCACATTCATACCTTGCTACATGCAACAGTGTCATTACTGAAATTACAAAGCTAAATAAGGCATCTAGTCAGGCCTATGATAATTTTGGATTCCAACTGTAATGTAGCCATTCAGTGAAACTTAATGAAAAGTATGGAACTGATACAGAGGATGACCCTGTACAAATCATCCTGTGGGGGCAACAGAAACCTAAGTCCCAGTCATGATGTCATGATGTTAGGAAAAGAGTAATTCTTTGCTTGGTGGTACCCATCTGTTGCAACTGCCCGACACACATATTCAACTTTGTCCTGTTCTGTTTGTAAAGGTGCCCGAGTTACAAATGAAGAGAAAGCTGCAGAAAATGGGCCTGGGACTGATGAATTCTTTGAACATAAATGCAAATGAGTAAAACCATGGTAAAAGCCTGGACTTAACATTACAGACCAATTTACTTTTAAAATGGCATGCAAATGTGTGATGCAAATACCGTAACAGATCTACCTTCAGTGTTATGCCTTTTTCATCATTCAAGATCCTGCTTGTAATATGAATTGTTTGTAAATCTGAAAATAAAAAGTAACAATAATTCACAAAAGTTTGAGTACAAACCTGCACCTGACTGTAATAATATAATGCATCTTGTACTTTGAAATAAATATTTGATAAAACATCACATTATGCAATATTCAAAGAACTCATTTAAGAAGTTCCATGGTTTTTAAGCACAAGTGATTGTTTGTATAATGAACCAGGAGTGAAATGGTATCATTTAGAGCTTGTTCATCAGTGTGGGTGTCCATAGGTCCCCCAAAGTCTTTGTGCCTAAGGGCACCCAGAGGGTCTTCATCAGCCTCTAACTGTATAAACAAGTCAAATACAAGGATGGGTTTTGTAAAAGAAAAAATTTTGCCCAAAAGTGACTGACATGGAAAAAACTTAAATTTTTTTTAAAGATATCAAGGAGTGAAAGCATCCAACACACCACCAGCGATATGAAAATGTTGGAACACCAGATAACCTTTCTAGAGGGCAGCACTGGACAGAGTACAGCAACTTACAATACAAATACCTTAAAAAAAAAATCAAAATACTGTTACTAACCAGTTGGCTGTCGGACATATATTTCAGCCCATCTCTGGCACCAGCATGCACACAAGTGTGGCTCAGTCTGAGTGTTCTTTATGCCTGAATTGCTAGCATTCTCACCACTATAGCTGTGCACTGGATGATCATCAGAGGGAAGGAGGTTTTCTTTTGTACGTTCCTTTAATCCTGTACTTGAACTATAATCATCTGCAAAATATAACATTATAAAAAAGTTACTGAGTAAAAGATGGAGGATTTTTCAAATGCTTTATTCTGAAAATGATTATTTCCAAGTTTGTTCTAACATATTTCCCAATGCATTAGACATATTTTTCTTTGAGCAATGTCACTTAAAACTGCACTGCATCTTACATTTCAAAGGTTACCCCATGCATCCTCTCTAAGTGATATTTCCTACTGAAGGAGCCTTCAAGCTACAACTGAACTGAAATATCATCTACTTATCACAGTGGTTTCCAACTGGTGAGCCACATCACTCTGGTGTGCCAATGAAGTTGCCCAAGCATGTGAAAATTTCAGGAGCTATGACTAAGTCTCAGATTTTAAAGTAGAAAATACTGAACACAGCAAAATTTTCATCTCTAGAAATAGCAGAATAATTATCAAAGATGATTTTTTTATTATCAATTTCATAAGTAATTTTATGAGGAAGCTCATTTTATTTCTGTTAAGAATATCAGCTTTCATATTTTTTTCTGATCTGTTATAAGGAAAACGTTTCATACTGAGAAATCCATACTTTTAACTTTTCACTAGAAACTTAAAATTGCCTCTAAAGAGGATATTCAAAACATAAGTACAGTCAGCTAAAGTAATTCACAGAGACCTAACAATTATTTGGTACAGCAAAAATCTGGTAACAGCACAAAACCCTTGCTTACAAACATGCAATGTTTCTGCACCTGTCACACAAATAAGGCACTCCCTAAATACCTTCTACAAGTCAACCCCCCCTCACCCTGAATACAAACCCTATTCATGTAAAACTCATTCACTATGTTTATAATGCAGAGGATAAAATAAAGAATGGTTTGCAAATGTCATAGGAATAAAGTCAGGGGTTGGTGAGAGGGCAAAAATTAAGGAAGGGGTACACTACTACTGAAGTACTAGTTGTAAGAGTGTGTGAAAGTGTAAGGAAGCAAGCACTAAACTGATATAGGAAAATTGACAGGGGAGAGAAGAATGATTATCAGTACTTATACACCTGACCATGAGGTAAAAAATCATGAGAAAAGTGTTTCGGAAGCAGCTGACTGAGTCTGTCAGTAGTTTTGATGCAAAAGACTTGGCATTATTTATGGGTGAATTAAATGTGAAGGTGAGTAATGTAGCAGTTGAGGGCATAATTGGTGGGCAAGGGATAATCAGCGTTATGAGGGGAATTGAGGGCAAATTGGTGGGCAAGGGATAATCAGCATTATGAGGGGAAATGGTGATCATCTTGTGTTTTGTGCAAAAAAAAGGGATAAGTGATTAGGAATACCAGGTATAAAAGGAGGGACATATACGAGCAGGAAAGATGGTCAGCAAGCATTATTGGATTACAAATAAAATTTATAGGCATGAGAGAGGCTTCTGGATGTGAATGAGCCAAGAGTGGTAGTTGGTGGGTTGTAGGATAATTACTTTGTGGAGGCAAGGGTGAAGATTTGTCAAGGCATTCAGAAAAGGGGGAACAGTATGGGCAAGAAAGGTATCCAGAAAAGAGGAAACAATACATGTGAGAAGAGAGTGGTGAGAGGAAGTGGGACTTCTACGGTGTAGTGGTTTGTGTTCTTGCCTGTGAGGTATTCATGGGCCACCCAGGGACAGGCAAATTGGTTGGAATAATGATTGCAGAAGCTAGTCCACAATCAACCCAGTTGTCCATCCACCTCTACGGTGTTGGTTGGTAAAATGACATTTCTGTGAAAGAAGAAAGCTGAGATTAAATGTGAAGAAGAGCAAAGTTATTAAGTACAGTAGGGTTGAGGGACAATTCAATTGGGAGGTAAGTTTAAATGGATAAAAACTGGAGGACGTGACGTGTTTTAGATATCTGGGAGTGGATTTGGCAGCGGATGGAACCATGGAAGTGGAAGTGAATCATAGGGTGGGGGAGG
>JAUUDZ010410105.1:0-15224 GCA_032361705.1 Panulirus versicolor | reverse complement strand
GTCCAAACCTTTTTAACACACCCTCTTCTGTTCTCTCAAACATACTCTTTTTATTACCACATCTCTCATATCCTTTTATTACTTACTTGATCAAACCACCTAACACCACATACTGTCTTCAAACATTTCATTTCCAACACATCCTCCCTCCTCTGTACAACCCTATCTATAGCCTATGCCTCACAATCATATAATATTGATGGAACTACTATTCCTTAATATACACCCAATTTTACTCTCTGAGAGTGTGATTGAAAGAGCTGGAGGTGCTGGTTAAATGGTTTGGACATATGTAGAAAATGTGAGGAGAAGTGGACAAAAAGGATATATGTCAGAAATGGGAGGAGCAAAGAGACCAATTTGGAGATGGAGTGAAAAAGCTTTTGAGTGACTGGGACCTAAACATGCAGGAGGATGAAAGGCATGAAAAGGATAGAGTGGATTGGAACGATGTGGTATACTGGGGTCAACAAAGTATCACTGGATTGAACCAGGGCATATGAAGTGTCTGGGGTAAACCACAGAAAGGTCTGTGGGGCCTGGTTGTTGAAAGTGATTGTGGGTTTTGTGCATTACACATGACTGCTACAGAATGAATGCCAGCAGATGCAGCCTTTCTTTGTATGTTCCTGGCACTGCCTTGTTAATGCGGGAAACAGCAATCAAGTATGAAAAAATACAGTTTACATGAATATATCACTACAACACTATAAACACTGTTTAAACATATTACAAGACCCTTCATGCCTATGATGTAACTACCATAAAAAAAGACAGTGAGTGATCAATACTCAAATGTCTTGCACACACATCATGACAATTCATAGCCTGGTCCCAACCGGTGGACATGGCAAGCTTTCTAAAGTGAGCCAAAGGGTGAATGAGGGCCTAGAGGTCCTTAATACATTGAAAACTGTGTGAAAGGACAGGTCACTGTATTTGAAGGTAAAGATGATTATTTTGATGATGTAGTGGTTCCAAAGGTATTGTACGGATACAAGGCATGTGCCCAAGACGAAATAGTATGGGAAAGGGTGGATGTGTTGGAAATATTATACATGAGGACAATATATGAAGTTAGGGGGGTTGATTGAATCTGAAATGATAGGGTAAGAGAGAGAAGCAGCAGTTAGAGAAACATGTATGAGAGAGCTCAGGAGGGGGCTGAAATGTTTTGGATATATGGAAAGGATGAGTGAGAAGAGGCTGACTAAGAGGGTATACCTGTTAAAAGTGGAGAAAAAATTAAAAGAAACCAAGGAGGAAAAAATGGCAAGAAAGTCAAAAATATAAGCAGAGTAAATATTCAGTCATTCATCTCTTTCATTCAAATTTTCTTATTTCGCTTTTTTCCTAACATAATCCTTTTCAAACAGTTTGCATTATGAATGTGTGGCAAATTGCCAAATGGGACTGCACTACGTGGTTAAAGAAAAGAATTGTCATAATGGTCTAAGTGATATAGCTTGATTTTATGAATATATAAATGTAATCCTAAAATAAAAGCCCTGACCTGCTGACCTAACTATGAAGGACTACATTTGCTTATGGCAAGCAAGCATTTCAGTAAACATGATGCAAACAGGAAAAGCAGGAATTACCTGAGATGGGGACTTTAGAGGATCCATCCCTGTATCACTGCGGCCTTCTTCTAGACATTCATTAAGCAGCTGTCGTAATGTCATCTTCATCTCCTCACTCAGTCGACTTAACCAGTCCTAATCACAGATGACAAAAGCAAATAATGAAAAACTACTGTGATGGTATGATAACGGTTGATATACTTTTAAAAAAATGTGTAAATAATGAGTCATCTTCAGACAAGTTCTAGACTGTGTACCAAAATGTTATAATCTTACTACTGAGAATATGCACTTTGAACTACAACCTTAGAAACTTTATCATGCTAAAGAGGATACAGCAGCATTCACAAAACTTAATGGGTTCAGAATCAGGTGAAAATTCTGAAAGAATGTAAAGAGACATGCTTTGGTCGAGATGTTTCAAAAATCAGTTTTCACAAACAAGACACCTCTCCATTCTCTATTCTGAAGAAACTAAGAAACATTTGTTCTTCAAAACTCAGTAAAATCTTCAGTAGAATTTTAAACTAGAAACAGAAAAAATAAAAACTGGATCAAATTTACCCTTCCTAAATCAAATGATATGGCTGTATGAAACTTACTGAAGTCAGTACTAATGAAGCACTCACTTTTCACAAATAATCAAGTCATCTACCTGCACTGAAGGCAAATAAACATATTCAACAATCCAGAACTTCCTATGCTACAAACATATGTATCTCTACATATAACATGAACTCCACAAACAGAAAGACCTGATTGAGGTAATGATTGCTAAGCTATCTACAGGACAGTGAAATATCATGTAATGATGTAGGGTGAACTAATTTTTGGAAATAGAATTCCAATCAGAATGATTTATAACTGCTTCGTGCTAAGTAAATCGTTGTTTATGTTTGATATCTTCAGTTTCTCTATAATGGCTGTTTATGCTGTTTCTCTTAGACAGGTCACAGGCATGTTTCAACCGTCTATTGTCATACTGTACAAAAAAAAAGGATTCTCTACTTGTTTCTCTGATATTTACCTCAACTTGTGTAGTGATCTCTACAGGCCTTTTAAGAGGAACATCTTCACCTTCCAAACTCTTCATTGCCACAATGTGAGAATTATCTTCATCGAACCTCACATTATGGATACCAGCAAAAAGCTTCTTGAGGTGAGACTTGATAAAAAAGAAATATAAAATCAAAGTCACATACAAATGAGTCAAAGCAAAAATATCCTCATAATTTTTAGTATGATTGATGCAAAACTTAAAAAAAACTACAGAAGAATATTCAGCAATAAAGGCTCAAATTCTAAAATGCTCTTCATATGAAGAAATAATTCTTTTGGTATGTCCTCATTCTGTTTAGGTAAAATCAATGTATTTCAATGGTTTATTTCATTTTGCATACATAGTAAATTACATGCAACAAAATGAGTACCTGAATAACTTCTGGATTAGTAGCTTGACCTAATATTTCCAGCAGGTCATCATCACCAATAAAGTAGAAGCGGGGAAAAGCAGACCTTTTTTCCTCTAAGAATTCATTAAGGCTCTTCTGGCACCTACCATAAACAGAATTAGTTACAGTATACACACCTTGATTTTTCTCTTTATAAGCTACATTGATTGGCTGAATTCTCCATTCATACTTTTTCCATACACTAAATGCTTCTATCCCATCTAGTAACAAATCAGATGCTTTGTGGAAGGTCTTGAAAATATGTGGTGTGAGAGGTAAGCTGCTAGAAGCAGTGAAAAGCTTTTATCAAGGATGTAAAGTGTAGGTACGTACAGGAAGAGGGGACAGTGAATGGTTCTGTAAATGGACTGAAGCAGGGTGTGTGTGATTTCACCATGGTTGTTTAATTTGTTTATAGATGGGGTGGTAAGGGATGTAAATGCAAGGGTCTTGGAAAGAGGGGCAAATATGCAGTCTGTGGGGGATGAGAGGACTTGGGAAGTCAGTCAGTTGTTGTCTGCTGATGATACAGCACTGGAGGCAGAAGTTGGCAACTAAGTTTGGAAAGAATGAGTGAAAGGAGAAACTGAGGGTAAATGTGAAAAAAAGCAAGGTTATCATGTTCTGCAGGGTTAAGGAACAAGTTAGTAGGGGTGCAAGTTTAAATGGAGAAAAATTGGAGAAAGTGAAGTGTTTAGATAACTGGGAGTGAACATGGGAGCAAATGGAACCACATGGGTGGAAGTGAATCAGAGGGTGGGGGAGGGGGCAAAGGTTCTGGAAGTATTGAAGACTGGAAAGACAGATGGTTATCCCAGAGGAAAAAAAATGAAGATGTTTCAAGGAATAGTAGTCCCAACAATATTATATGGATACAAGGCATAGGCTGTAGATAAGTGTTGGAAATGAAACATGAGGACAATATGTGGTGTGAGGTGGTTTGACTGAGTAAGTTATGAAAGGATGAGAGAGATGTGTGGTAATAAAATGAGTGTGGTTGAGAGACCAGAAGAGGGTGTGCTAAAATGGTTTGGGCATATGTAGAAAATGAGCGAGAAAAGGTTGAAAGAGGATAATTGTGTCAAGATTGGAGGGAACAAGGAGAACGGGAAGACCAAATTGAAGGTAGAAGGATGGAATGAAAAAAATTTTGAGCAATTAGGGTCTGAACAAGCAGGAGGATGAAAGGCAGGCATGGGATAGAGTGAATTGGAACAATGTGGTATACTGGGGTCGATATACTGTTAATGGTCTGAAACAAGGCATGCAAAAAGTCTGGGGTACACCATAGAAAGGTCTATGAAGCTTGGATGTGGATAGGTTTCAGTGCATTACACATAACAGATCAAGAATGGATGTGAACAGATGTGGCCTTTTTTCGTCTGTTCCTGGTGCTACCTTGTGAACAGGGGAAATGGCAATCAAGTATGAAAGGAAAGAAAATGAATGAGTGGAAATCCTGTCTGAAAAATTGTAAAGTCTGTATTAACTTCCACTGCCACAGCCAAGGATATGATTTCTTTAAGATAAGAATCACATCAAAATGAAAGTTAAACCTTTTTACTTTATATGAGTCTAACTCATCCAAAGTCCAACTAGAGTTATGAATTTTATGCCATCAACTTCTGAAGAAGCTAGAAAGCAACTCTGTAAGTTTTATGACTTTCTTATCTAGACTTTTCAAACTATGACCTATGTTAAGCTGAAGAAGTGTCTCTCCTAATGAATGACAGATGATGGACAATGACAGCAACAAACTAAATGACCCTTATGTGTCTATCAAGCTGTGTTGGTGATACAAAAAAGGGTCACACTATAAAGATAACCATGAAGCTTTTTAAAGGACAAATAAATCCCTATTCTGACAGGTTGGTTATTTTGAAGTAGCCAACAATATTATAAACTGTTTTCTTTACCAATTTTTTGAGCCTTTACACAAAGAAGAATCACATTCATGTATGTTGCTGTTGCAATGTTGTAAATTTACCAAAAAAATAATAAAAGACCTCCTAAGACAGAGTTTCAATTTCATTAGGAAAGGCATGATACACTTTCATGGACTTAAACATCACCAGCTAAATGTACTATGGATGCGAAAAGTTTGTTAAAATTATAACCAGCAGCATAGACAGACAGACATTCAGTATTGTAAACATTCTATTTTTCACAGGTTACCTAGCTAACTGGTCAAGTAGAGTAGTCAGAGTATTCCTTATACCATTGATGCGACACAGGGACACTACTTTGTTATCTCTAGCAACATCTGCCATGATGGATTTGAAGTCATCATCCACTCTTCGGAAACGGCCCTGCTCATTAGGCAATGCACCTCGGCCAAAAATTGGCTCCAGATACACCCACTTACGCTGTAGAAAGGAATAAATGGAACATCAAAATGCTCATAAATAAACATATAAATAGGGAGCAGTTTAGGTGTATTACTCTATAGCTATTAAATTGATGTGAGCAAATGCAGCCTTTCTTTGTTTCAGGCACTTCCTTGCCAACACAGGAAATGGAAATTAAGTATGAAAAAGAAATATATATGAATTAATATATGCATGTATGTATGTATATATGCATATATGTCTGTATCTATATGTATATCATTCATTATCATACTTGATCACTGTTTCCTGTGTCAGTGAGGTAGCACCAGGAAACAGACAAAAAAAGACCTATCCACTCATATACACACATATACACATACATGCTCATACATATACATATACATATCAACACGTACACATATACATACATATACATACACAAACAGCCATTGGAATATACATATAAATATATATCTTTTTTCATACTATTCGCCATTTCCAACGTCAGTGAGGTAGCGTTAAGAGCAGAAGACTGAGCCTCTGAGGGAATATCTTCACTTAGCCCCCTCCTCTGTTCCTTCTAAAAACATGAGGGGAGGATTTCCAGCCCCCCGCTCCCTTCCCTTTTAGTTGCCTTCTACGACACGCAGGGAATACGTGGGAAGTATTCTTTCTCCCCTATCCCCAGGGATAAAGGGATGGGTACATATGGAGGTGAAATGGTCCTTGAAGACTGCATCTATTTACATAACTTCATCACCTAAAGTGACATCCTGTTTTTTGCTGTCACCATTTCTAAAAGTGGGTACAGAAAAAGGAGATAAGCAAGGAGAAACTTCATCCACCTCAAAGCCTTACGCTGAGGTGTCTGAATGTACACACGTATTATTAGGATGAGAAGGGAGAGATGGAATGCTTAGGAAAGGGGAACCTGGATGATCTAGCACTGACTGAAACCAAGATCAAGATGGAGGTAAGAAGAATGGTTTGGGAACGTCCAAGGAGTAAAGTCTATGGTTAGTGTGAGGGTGACACCAATGGATGGAATGGCAATTCTGGTGAAGGGACGCACAAGGTAGAAGTAGACTAAAAATCAGCACTGGAGTTCACACAATGTCGAGATTCTTGAGGGAGTTCCAGCTGGATCAGGAAATCAGAGATACAGACAGAAAGGGATCACATGCTATAAATGGGTGATGAGGCAGCTGGGGGCATGACTGGGGATCCAGTGTGAATGAAAATGAACAGCTTGTGGAGATCTGTGCTGAAAACGAATGGTCACTAAGAATACCCATTTCAAAAGATGGGATAAATGTGGACGAGTGGGGTAATGGGTCAAGAGGAACTGTTCCATTATGTACTAACTGACAGAAGTGTAAAGGATAGCTCTCACCTTGGAAGTAAATGTGTTGTAAGGGGCAGCAGGTGGGATGTCTGATCACTTGGTGAAGGCAAGGTGAAAGCTTATTGTGGCTTCAGGAAAACATAAGATACAGCCAAAAAGAGGATGGTGAGAGTGAGTCAGCTTCGTAAAGAGGATAGTATAAGGAGATACCATGAACGCACGTGAAGAAGAACAAAAGGTGAGTAAACAATACGTGTGAAGTATCAAGGAATAGAAGGTACTTAAGGAAGCAGTGCTTACATGTGTAAAAGAGGAAGGCATATGAAGGTTGGGTTGAAGGTATGTGAGAAAGGTTCATAAGTGGTGAAATGAGAAAGTTCAGACATTAGAGAAAGAATAAAGAGGTGTATGAGCAATATCCTTCAGGTAAGGAGTGCAAGTGCCTGGGAGATATACAGGAGGAAGCAGCATGAGTTCAACAGGAAGATGCAAGTGCTTGTTAGAAGAAAAAAAATGGGGGGGAGGGGGGATGAGAGAAGAAAGAGAGGATCAGCAAACTTAAAGATGAAAAGATGTCTTTGAAGAAGGTGAATGTTGCAAGAAAAGAACAAATGGGAGTAAAAGAGGGGAACAAATAGGAAATTATGAACAGTTAAAGAACGGATAAAGAGATGAAGTTGTTTCCCAATAGTGAGGTAGGGCCAGAAACAGATGAAGATTTGCTCACAAATTATTCTGTAGACATCATGTATGATGCATTTAAACCTGGACCCACCTTTCACAGCCAAGCCCCATATACCATTTCATGGTTTCCACTATCTAATTTATGTGCCAACTTCAGCCCACTGCTCCAAATCACTCAATCTAATGCATGCCTCTCATCCTCCTGAATGTTCATGCTATGATATCTCCAACCCTCCACCTACTAGGTCTTCCCTCCCTATTACTCCCTCCACTTCCGACATGTAACTGATCTTTCCAAGGATAACCTTCAGTGTAAAACAACACAATGTATAAAACTTAAATAAACATGTTTAAACAGCCTAGTATAACTGGATTGAATAGTTATGCACTATAATGATGTCAGGGGAAAATGGGAATTTGTGTACATGAGGTGGAAATTTCATTTTTCTTAAATGTAAATGAACAGTATATCACACCAAGAAATCTACAAACATTGAACTTGTTACTTTCAAGAATACCTCAAAAACGTACCTGAGCATGTGAAGACACCTCCAATGATCCCACAAAGTCGAGTAAGAAATTTTATCAAAGGTTCATGACTTTCTACCACTTCCACCTTCAGGGCAGAAACATCATACTTGAAGTATATCCCTGGGGTTCCATGTGAATTCTGTTGAAATTTCACAGGTAAATGTAATAGTGTATAAAAACAAAATTACTTGCTAAAGTCTTTCTGAACAACTTCTAAGCCAACTCGGATTTAACTATTCAAGATAAATTCTCTGTTTTCTTATGTTCATTATCAAAATAAGCCAAATAAATATTACCTGATCACCTGACTTAGATTTCCCTGCATCACATTCATGATAACCACTATTGTATAGACTGACTGTGAATGAATGTGGCCTTTGTTGTCTTCCTAGCACTACCTTGCAAACGCAGGGGGAAGGGGGGTACTGTTTTTCACGTGTGGTGGGCTAGCAACGGGAATGGATGAAGGCAGCAAGTATGAATATGTACATGTGTATATATGTTTATGTCTGTGTATGTATATATATGTATACATTGAAATGTAGAGGTATGTATATGTGCATGTGTGGACATTTATGTATATACATGTGTATGTGGGTGGTTTAGGCCATTCTTTCATCTGTTTCTTTGAGCTACCTTGCTAATGCGGGAGACAGTGACTAAGTATAATAAAAAAAACAATAGCAATAATAATTTTTTCTTGCTTGTTAGCTGTTTCTCACATTAGTGAGGTAGCACCAGAAACACATGAAGAAAAGACTTCAGTTATTCCCATCCATTCTCCAACCATGCTGTGTAATGCACCAAAATCATAGCCCCTCATCCATCTCAAAATCAATTTCAGTTCTCATAGTCCTATCTGCCGTTATGTCCACTCCTAGGTATCTAAAACAATTCCACTTCATGCAGGTTCTCTCCATTAATACACTCAAATCAATCTTTCTCTCCACCCCACTAACCTGATAACCTTACTTTTATTCACATGAACTCTCAACTTCTTCCTTTTACACACTCTCCCAAACTCAGATACAAGATTCTGCAGTTTTTCATATGAGTCTGTCAACAGAGCTTATGATATCTGCAAACACTAAATGACTCACCTTCCAGGGCTAGCATACTTTAAACTTGTCCCTTTCTTCAACTCCATGACAATTGCCTCCCTCTACCACATCCATAAACAACTAAATAACCATGGTAACAAAACGATGCAGACCCCACCTTCCCCTGGAACCAATCAGCACACCCACTTCACTTGTTAACTCACTACTTCTGAGTGCTTTACTCCCACACCATACCTCTGTAGCACCTTCCACAAGGCACCTCTACCAACCTTAATCATAAATACCACTCTAAGAATTTTCTCAAATCCTTCACAGGAAATTCCTGATGCGCACATCCTCTACTAGTCCTTAAACCACAGATGTAATAAAAATCATGATGAAATATGTCAATATCTAATGTACAGAGATTATATAGTGGTGTAAAACAAACCTTTTCATGAGATATTTCCCTTGACTGCTCTGATACAGAGTACTGGAATGAAGATCCACGGTGGCTATAAGTGTTGACATACGTTGGCACTACCATTATAAAGTACTGGTATGACATATGATCTGATAAAAAGAAAGCAGAGGGATATATTTACTGGATACATTTACATAGGCATACAAGTGATCTTCAAAATCCAATCTTAATACATTATTTAATATTCATAACATTATTTGCTGGAGGAAGACCATTTAAAGATGAGTCCTTTAAAAGAAAAGATTGACATAATAAAAATCACTGTATGAATTACCCATAAGTAGCAGCCATGTTAAAAGAACTGAGTATCCCTTGTTGGTGAAAGAAGGTAGGCAAGAAGGAATGTTTGGGGGAAAACAATAACCTGTACGAATGTGTATATGGATTTACAGAAGCACGCAACAAAGGTGATAAGAAGGGATTCTGGGATGTTCTGATACTTTATAGTATTCATGAAATATCTAAGAATGCTAAAGATAGCTATTACAAGGAAGAACTGAAATAATAGTGAAAAATGTGATCTGTCTCCTTGAAAGTTCAAAATTTTTATAAAAAAGGAATTACATGAGATTTGAGCAAGATGAAATTATTATAGTAAACCCCCAAACCAAAGTGGAACAGAAGAGAAGACACCACAGTTCTTAAAAGCAGCTGATGCTATTCTACTGACTGAATTACAAGATGGATAGAATGAAAGGTTATTGTGATGAATACTGTATATGGGAGGAAGATGCTGAAATATATGTAAGATGTTTATGAACAAAATATGCAGTCCCAGAACATTATTAATCTGACCAGAATGTGAACTGAAAGATGTTAATGAGATTATTGATTTTTTGTTGACTAGACTGATAGGATAGTAGTCGAAAAGCTAAGATGACAGTAAAGTCACTCTATGAAAGTATGGGGAACATTTTAAGCCCCATAAAGAAGATACATTTGTATATGGGGGCTAGCCAAAAGTTATTCTAAAACAACACAAGAAGGACTTGATCGTCATTTGCTTACATATATGAATACTTCCTCTTTGTAAAATATTTGAAATATTTCAAAATATTACAATTTCTGAATTATTTAAAGAATGAAAAACTTGAATAACTAATTTTTTTTTACCTGGAACAGCTGATTCCCAAACATTTCCGATAACAGGTTTTATTACATATACATGAATGTAAATAAAAATTAAAAATCAAATCCTTGTTTATATTCTTCCTGAATAGTTTATACTTCTTATATGTTTCCCTTCCTCTCCTTCCAAAATCTTCAATCACTTCATGTACGTAGTGTCCGACAACATTTAAACAGTTTGCTCTGTGACTTCCACTCCCTACCTTTCACTGGAGAAGTCAATTTCTCCATTTATACTAGTCTACTTTTACCTTCAGTACTTCCCATCACTTTCCATAACCACTTCCATACCACAGGAAACTCATTTTGTGTAACTGTACAGATGCAACATCAACTTCTTATTCAACTTCTCTTCCTTTACTTTTCCTTCTTAGTCACTTAACTAATGAATTAACATATATGAGCTTTTAAAATGGTTCAAAGCACATTCTACTGTAACAAAAAATGATCATGTGATTTCATAAAACTTCAACACAAACCAATATGAAAAGCACCCTCAGTTAAGTAATTCTAATGCCACAACAATAATTTGATGACCAGAGTTTGACTGTGGGTGTTCTGCAAGCCAATTTAATTTCTGCTTGCTAGTTGTACCCAACAAACTGGTAACTATATGACTGATAAAATTTTAATTTTACTAATGAAATCATATTTAATATAAAAGGTAATAACTTACAGCTGAAAATGCAATATTATCAACCTTACAAATAGTTTATAACACTTACTCTTTGAAGCTACTTGCTCATCACCCTCCAAAGGATGCACAATACCAGGAGCTGGGTCACCAAAAGAAAGCTTATTGATCCGATGTGTGAAGTTGTAGTCTTTGTCATCCATGAATACAGCCAAGTGGGCGTGACCCCTTGGGAGTGGTATAGTTTTACCTGAATAAAATGAAGCATTGTAAATACACTTGCTATCCCACACAGTACAGCAAAGCATAAGGCAAAACCATCAAAATGAATATGAATTTTCAAGACTCAAAGTAAGCTTTAATGATAAATTGTGTCCTGCTAAAAACAAGCACATTTTCATGCTTTTGCAATTTTAAAGTCCCAGCATGAAAGATGAATGTAACAGATACTCTTCTAGATACAAAATACCAATACTAAATAACTTCTTGATTGCTTAAGTACTAAAAAAATCACTAAATGTTAAAATATCAATAGCAATTGTAAACTGGTGGGTTTGATGCAGTAGACTGATTAGCAAAGTAAATGTAATTATGGTAGGTAGTAGTTGGTAGGCAGCCTACAACCTGGGAAGTATATTACCAATACTACCCACCTGGGTATCAGGAGGGTTAGTGATGGCTTTATAGTCTTCTTTCTTTTTGCCTCATCCACATGTGGACTACTGGCATTCTATCTATAAACATACACTTTTTCCTTGTCATACATAACGCAATGTGCTAGCCCTACCTTTTGGCAAAATGGTGTGAGCAACAGATAGAAGCAGTTGGTAGCATTAGGTACAAACAGCTGGTGGAGGTAGTAAGTAGGAACATTAGGCAGAAGGCAGTAGTAATCAGTACTCCCTCAAGGGGGTGGCCACAGCAAGAGTCTCCATAGCTAGTGAACTCCGGGACCACTTCTTAGCCTTTAGTGCCTCACCTTTAACAGGCCACTGGCAAAGGGCATGTCTAGTGCAGTGTTTGCAGAGGCTTCTACATAATGTTCCTACTGACTACTTCTATATAGCGCTCCTACAAAAAAAAACAAGCAACAAATGTTGCTACTACACAAGCAATATATACTGAAAAAGGTACTACCTATAGCTTTAGCACTAAGGCGGAATGCTACAAAAACAAACACATAGCTTTGATCTTTGAGATAAGTTCATGATAAGAAAGTATTACCACCCCTATTGATCTTATGTAAAAGCATAATCTAAAGAGCAATGTCATTTCAATCAACAGCTGCTGCTGCTTTTTAAATATGAAATAAGAAAATTCTGTGATTTTTTGAAGAAAACCAACCTTCTAGTAAATAATGATAAAACATTTCAATAAAAACATATATTTTACATATCACACATTACCTGCTGTTATGTGGAAGTTGCCAGCCACTTTGTTAATTTCTAGAGTGCCATATACCTGACATGCATCTTTCTCCTTCTCAGGATAGATTCGTCTGAAAGAAATAAAGGCAACAACATGTTATGCTACTGAGGAAAAATTACAGTAAATTATGTCACTGGCTCCAAGACTTAATGATGTATTATCTGTCATTTGCTCCATGTTTTTATAATGAATTAGCAGAGACACAATAGTTCAAGTAACTGACTGACTGATTCTAAGGAATTCATAAAGAACTAAAACCTAATGGTATTTCTGAGTTTTATAGCATGAAAATGAAATCTAAAGACTATAAATTGTTTATACAGATTTATATATTTTGGCTTTCTTTAAAAAGTTAATCAATCTAAATACACTAATGATTTATGTCTAACATCTCTACAATACTTTTATTTCTTCCATTGTTACAATATAATTCATAAGTGACATCAAGACTCCTAAACTTCTGGCATTTGTTCGTACATGTTGAGGGAGGAGCTAG
This sequence comes from Panulirus versicolor, assembly GCA_032361705.1. Lineage (NCBI taxonomy): Eukaryota > Metazoa > Arthropoda > Malacostraca > Decapoda > Palinuridae > Panulirus > Panulirus versicolor. The sequence continues at coordinate 2,090 of JAUUDZ010410105.1, read as the reverse complement.
AGAGCCCAAAAATCAAACACGTAGAAGCCAGTCCCCAGGGGAAAATTTTTAGATTACACATTACACAATTCCTTGCAGGACAAAATATGATCTAAAACCATTTGCTTCATTAAAACTTACCAATAACTGTTTTCATGTCATAATTTCACTCTTAACTTTCTTGTTGTTTTTCCATTGATAAATCCATTGTTCTCATTCCATTCAGTCCCAGTAACAATCAATATCATTCCATAATTCTACCTATAATATCTTTTGACCCCATCAGACTTAGTTTGAGGCCTAACAAAAAGAAAAGAAAAAAACAAGAAAGTGCATAACACTGCAAATTTAGTCCAGTATGGTAAGGATTCACCATACTGTTTGGAATGTGAAAAAGTAACTCATCAATTCCTCAATCTAATCCAGGGTGCTGGGCATCAGGAGGACATGTGAGAGCCAGATGCACATCATCTTAGTGCACCTTTCCATTCTTTCATGAAAATACTGCACAATGCTCACCCAGTACACATACATGAAGCTTTACAGTGACTTAGAACAGTTTAATAGAGTGATACTATTTTCTGTACCTTTACACCTACTAAGATAATTTGAGTAAAAATTTCAATACAAAACAAGACGTAACTTAGACACTGCCTGCCAGTATGAGATAAGCACATTCTTGGTTAACAATGAACAAACTCAGTGCCTGTGTTCTCAAACAAATGCAGTGTCTTTTGTGGTACAAAGGCTTGCCTTTTTAATTACATCAGGCCAGATAAGAATACAATCATTGGTGCACATGTTAAAAGATCCAGGAAACACACCAGCATTAACGAAAAGCCATGAAACGAATTAGCATCAAGGAGCATCGAGAGAGTAGCCTGCACCTCATCCATGCCCCATTTCTGATCAAGAATTCATGTGACTACACTCCTCTGGAGTTATTTCCTTCTGATTCAGAGTAGTCTTTACCACTTCCTAAACACCTTCAGCCTTAAAGGTGACATACACACCACATCATCATCATTTAACCAAGTAAATTCCTTTTTTTGGGGTGAAATGGACTTCAGTTTCTAATGGACCATCTCTCCCAAACATTAGTCCATTAGAATGAGGTTTCACTGTATTTCATTTTGCTCAAAGTGAACTATGCAATCCTAAGATGAGTTCAGGTCAGTCACTACAATGTTCTAAAAAGGGCACTGAAGCATGAGTATATCCCTTAAGAACTAGAAAAATGGAGTGATTTAAGTAAATAAAGGTATAGTTACCTGCGAGGCATATCACCAAAAATATTGGTGTAACCACTTCTCCAGAGTAACTCATGTACTGAATGGAACTGCTCTCGAAGGTAGCTGTTGACCTGTAACAGAACCCAAACATCTTAAACATTAACTGAACTTTATAATTTCATGATAATTCACTAACATTCAAAATCCTGAAGCAGATCTAATCACCGTTATAAATTTCAAATTTCAGATGGGTGGCTTAAAAATAAATCATGTTGATAATTGAAGAACATGACAATAAAGCAAAGTAACCCACAGTCACAACTTAATTAGTTTTATATACACTGTTATCAATCTATGATGCATTCTTACCCTTTGCACACCTTCAAAATGAATTCGTTGATCAGGATCCAAAGCCCACCACGTATCTTCCATATTCAACGAACCAAATGTCATTACCTGCTGACCTGTCATGTCTAACACATCAGCTCCAACATCTGCATGGTGTAAATAAAAATTTTTACAATCTCATAAATGGACTGACTTATTTCACATTATTTTTCAGTTGGCACATTAATATTACCAAAAACAGTTACATCTATAGGTTACACAGCAATTTGTAATTTCAAAATCCAATGTACAATTTCCTGCAGTGACACATAAGAGATGCAAACACCTTTTATATTTATTCATTTTGCTTTGTCGCTGTCTCCTGCGTTAGCGAGGTAGCACAGGGAAACAGACGAAAGAATGGCCTAACCCACCCACATACACATGTATATACATACACGTCCACACATAGCATATATACATACCTATACATCTCAATGTATACATATATATACACACACAGACATATACATATATACCCATGTACATAAT
>JAUUDZ010410094.1:0-15224 GCA_032361705.1 Panulirus versicolor | reverse complement strand
GACAAAAGCCATATAATGTGTTTAATGACGGTAAAACACCGTTTTCTTTATCAAAATGGCAACCAAAGATATTTTATTATTATCATAGAAATAAATCGTGTTTTGACATCGATAAATAATTAAAAGAAACAAACCGTGTCAATAAAGAAAACTATTAAAACAACTGAAAATGACTATCACCAAATTCAAATTGCGAGGGTGCAAGAACTGAAACGCCATTTTTGCTATCAAACAATAGCTTTTCATATCATAACCTTAAAAGTGTGTTGAGAATAATAAAACATCTAAACATATGATGACTACATTGCAACAGCCAAAGCATTCCAAAAAAGCCATAATATCAACTTAATACTGACGCTAAAACACCCAATAATGTCTTGGTGTTATTACATTGAAAACATCAATAAAACATCAATAAAGCATTTATAGAATGTATAATGAATCTAATAACCTTATGATGTCATCAGTGAAACATGAAAACAACGAATCATTAAAAGAGCCAAAGAACATGTAAATAAACACGATATAATCATCTTTTCTATCAAAACGGCAGCCAAATAAGTTATTAAATGAGAAACAAAAGTTTTTTGACAGATAAAGCATTCACAAACTATGTCAACATTAATAAAATGTAAAAACAAAAACATACTTTCAAAAGCAAAAGAACGTGCTGATATAATCTTTTTTGTTGAGAACATAACATCATTAAAACAGCCAAATCTCTGCCGATTAACATGATTACAAAAGCCGGACACAAATGCTATGACTGTGTCTGTTTCATTAAACTGCAGCCACAGAAAACCAATAATACATTGAAAACATCAAAACATGTGTTGATGTGAAAGCAACAAAAGCTCTTGCCATTGATACCATTACAAAAACTTAAAATTTTTTCCTTACATAAAATTGGTAGCCCAAGATCTTTTTACCCGATTATATCAAAAACTGACGGAAGAAAATATACGATATATATGTATTGACATGAATCATTGAAACATTAGAATATGATGTGCTGATACCAGTGATACAACCACAGCTCTCATTAACACAGCGAAAGACCATCCGCTTTGACATAATGACAAAAGCCATATAATGTGATTAAAGACGGTACATCACCGTATTCTCTATCAAAATCGCAACCAAAAACATTAAATCATTATCATAGAAATAAATCGTTTTTGACATCGATAAATCACTAGAAAAAAAAGTGTCGATAAAAAAAACCATTAAAACAACTGATATTGACTTTATTACCAAAGTCAAATTACGGAGCGTACAAGAACTGAAACGCCAGTTTTGCTATCAAAATAATAGCTTTTCACATTATAACGTTAAAAGTGTGTTGACAACAAGAAACATATGATAACATTGAAACAGCCAAAGCACTCCCAAAAAAAGCCAAAAAAACATGTTAATACTGACGCTAAAACAGTGTTTTACTATCAAAATGGCACCCAATAACGTCTTGGTATCATTGCATTGAAAACATCTATAAAACATCAATAAAATATTTATAAATGTATAATGATCACATGTTTTCACAAGAATAATGAATCCAATAACCTTATGATGGCATCAGTGAAACATCAAAACAACGAATCATCATTAAAAGAGCCAAAGAACATGTAATTACACACGATATAATCATCTTTTCTATCAAAACGGCAACCAAACATGTTATCATTATATGAGAAACAAAACAAGTGATTTGACATCTGTTAACATCAATAAAACATCAAAATAAAAACATCATTTCAAAAGCAAAAGAACGTGCCTGTAGGAGATGAATCACCAATCTCTTTTTCTTGAGAACATAGCATCATTAAAACAGCCAAATCCCTCCCGATTAATATCATTACAAAAGCCGGACACAAATGCTAAGACTGTGTCTGTTTCAATAAACGACAGGCACAAAAGACCAATAATACATTCAAAACATCAAAACATGTGTTGCTGTTAAAGCAACAAAAGCTAAGGATCTTTTCCGTACATGAAATTGGTAGCCAAAGTTCTTTTTACCTGATTATACCAAAAACAAGTAAATATCAAATATATATATGTATTGATATGAATTAATGAAACATTAAGATATGATGTGTTGATACCATTAATACAACCAAAGCTCTCATTCACACAGTGAAAAACCATCCCATTTGACATAATGACAATAACCATATAATATGATTAAAGACGGTAAAACACCGTTTTCTCTGTCAAAATGGCAACAAAAGAAATTTCATCTTTATCATAGAAATGAATCGTGTTTTGACATCGATAAATCATAAAAAAAACCGTCTCGATAAAGAAAACCATTAAAATAACTGAAATTGACTTTATTACCAAAGTCAAATTACGAGCGTACAAGAACTGAAACGCTATTTTTGCTCTCAAAACAATAGCTTTTCACATTATAACCTTAAAAGTGTGTTGACAACAAAAAAGTTCTAAACATATGAAGACGACATTGAAACAGCCAAAGTATTCCCAAAAAAGCCAAAAAATCATCTTCATACTGACGTTAAAACATCGTTTTTACTATCAAAATGGCACCCAATAATGGCTTGGTATCATTGCATTGGAACATCAATAATACATCAATAAAACACTTATAGAATGTATAATGACCACATGTTTTCACAAGAATAATGAATCCAACAACCTTATGATGGCATCAGTGAAACATCAAAACAACGAATCATCATTAAAAGAGCCAAAGAACATGTAACTACACACGATATAATTATCTTTTCTATCAAAACGGCAGCCAAATAAGTTATCATTATATGAGAAAGAAAACAAGTGTTTTGACTTAAAATTCACAAAACATCTGTCAACATTAATAAAATATCAAAACAAAAACATCATATCAAAAGCAAAAGAACGTGCCTACAGGAGATGAATCACCAATCTTTTTTCGTTGAGAACATAACATCATCAAAACAGCCAAATCCATCCCAATTAATTTCATTACAAAAGCCGAACATATACTATTACAAATGCTAAGACACTGTTTCTGTTTCGATAAACGGCAGCCACAAAAGACCAATAATACATTCAAAACATCAAAACATATGTTGATGTTAAAGCAACATAAGCTCTTGCCATTGATACCAGTACAAAAGCTAAAGATTTTTTCCGTACCTCAAATTGGTAGCCAAAGTTCTTTTTACCTGATTATATCAAAACCTAACAAGAAAATATCTAATATATATGTATTGACATGAATCAATGAAACATTAAAATATAATGTGTTGATACCATTAATACAACCAAACCTCTCATTAACACAGCGAAAGACCGTCCCATTATATGCCATTATATGCAATTATATGCCAAAGCCATATAATATGTTAAAGACGGTAAAACACCGTTTTCTCTATCAAAATGGCAACCAAAGAAATTTCATCATTATCATAGAAATAAATTGTGTTTTGACATCGATAAATCATTAAAAAAAAAAAACCGTGTCGATAAAGAAAACAATTAAAACAACTGAAATTGACTTTATTACCAAAGCCATTTTTGCTATGAAAACAATAACTTTTCACATTATAACCTTAAAAGTGTGTTGACAATCATAAAACATCTAAACATATGATGACGACATTGAAATAGCCAAAGCATTCCCAAAAAAGCAAAAAATTATCTTAATACTGACGCTAAAACACTGTTTTTACTATCAAAAAGACACCCAATAATGTCTTGGTGTCATTGCATTGAAAATATCAATAAAACATCAAGAAACCATTTATAAAATGTATAATGACGACATGTTTTCACAAGAATAATGAACCCAATAACCTTATGATGGCATCAGTGAAACATCAAATCATGTAACTACACATGATATAATCATCTTTTCTATCAAAACGGCAACCAAATAAGTTATCATTATATGTGAATCACAACAAGTGATTTGACATGTCAACATCAATAAAACATCAAAATAAAAGCACTATTTCAAAAGCAAAAGAACGTGCCTATAGGAGATGAATCACCAATCTTTTTTGTTGAGAACATAACAAAAACAGAATCCGTTTCAATAAATGGCAGCCACAAAAGACTAATAATACATTCAAAACACCAAAACATGGTAAGGCAACAAAAGCTCTTGCCATTGATATCAGTACAAAAGCTGAAGATCTTTTCCGTACATGAAATTGGTAGCCAAAGTTTTTTTTACCTGATTATATAAAAAGACTGACAAGAAAATATATAATATATATGTATTGACATGAATTAATGAAACATCAAAATATGATGTGTTGATACCATTAATACAATTAAAGCTCTCATTAACACAGCGAAAGACCATCCCATTTGACATAATGACAAAAGCCAAATAATGTGATTAAAGAAAGTAAAACACCGTTTTCTCTGTCAAAATGGCAACCAAAAAAAATTTATCATTATCATAGAAATAAATCGTGTTTTGACATCGATAAATCATTAAAAAAGAAAAAAAAAACATGTCGATAAAGAAAACCCTTAAAACAACTGAAATTGACTATTACCAAAGTCAAACTACGAGCGTATAAGAACTGAAACGCCATTTTTGCTATTGAAACAATAGCTTTTCACATTATAACCTTAAAAGTGTGTTGTAAACAGTAAAACATCTAAACATATGATGACGACATTGAAACAGCAAAAAAATTCCCAAAAAAGCCAAAAAATCATCTTAATACTGACGCTAAAACACCGTTTTTACTATCAAAATGGCACCCAATAATGTCTTGGTATCATTGCATTGAAAACATCAATAAAACATCAATAAAGCATTTATAGATTGTATAATGACCACATGTTTTCACAAGAATAATGAATCCAATAACCTTACGATGGCATCAGTGAAACATCAAAACAACGAATCATCATTAAAAGAGCCAAAGAACATGTAACTACACGATGTAAACATCTTTTCTATGAAAACGGCAGCCAAATAAGTTATCATTATATGAGAAACAAAACAATTATTTTGATACATAAAACATTCACAAAACATCTGTCAACATCAATAAAACATCAAAACAAAAACATCCTTTCAAAGGTGTTCCTCTATCAGGCTAATGGTGCTCCACCTCTACCACTACCATCACTTAGCAATGGGTGTTCCACTAACTTGTAGGCCTAAGGCTGTTCCACCACCACCACTACCACCACTTACCATAGGTGTTTCACTACCACGCAGGGCTAAGGCTGCTCCATCACCACCACTACCATCACTTACCATGGATGTTCCAATAAAAGGCACTGATAAGGTCGCTGGTCCTCCAACATTACCATCACTTACCATGGGTGTTCCACTACCAAGCAGGGCTAAGGCTGCTCCATAACCACCACTACCATCACTTTCCATTGGTGTTTCACTAAATGGCACGGATAAAGTTGCTCCATCTCCAACATTATCATCACTTATCATGGGTGTTCCACTACCAAGCAGGGCTAAGGCTGCACCACTACCACCAGCATCACCGCCATTACTAACCAAGGGTGTTTCACTTCCGGGCTAAAGCTGCTCCACCACCTTAGCAGAGCTAAGGTGGATCCACCTCCACCACTACCATCACTTACAATGGATGTTCCACTACCAAGCAGGGCTAAGTCTGCGTCAGCACCACCACAACAATTACTTACAATGCGTGTTCCACTGATAGGCAGGGCTAAGGCTGGTCCACTACTACCTCTACCATCTCGTACCATCGGCGTTTTACTACCTAGTAGGGTTAAGGCTGATCCACCATAATCACTACCAGCACCACCTTAATCATGAACTATTATGGGTGTTCCACTACCTGGCAGGGATATGGTTGATTCACCACCTCCACCGCCATAACATATCATAATTGCTGTTCTACCAGGTAGGGCTTAGGTTGATTCACCACCAACACCACAACCACCACCATCACTTACCAACTGTGATTCACTTCCAGGCAGGGCCAAGGCTACTCCACCTCCACCACATCTATCACTTACCATGGGTGTTCCACTGCCAAGCAGGGATAAAGTTGATCTACCTCCACCAACACCACCACCACCATCACTTATCATGGGTGTTCCATTACCACCATTACCATCACTTATCATGGGTGTTCCAATAACAAGCAGGGCTAAGGCTGCAGCACCTGCACCAGTACCATCACTTACTATGGGTGTTCAACTACCAGGCAGGGCTATGGCTTCTCCACCACTACCATGACTGACCATAGGTGATCCACTAAAAGGCAGGGATAAGGTTGCTTCACCTCCACCACTACCATCACTTACGAGGAGTGTTCCAATATCAGGCAGAGCTAAGGTTGCTCCACCTCTATCACTACCATCACTTACCATGGATGTTTTACTGCCAAGCATGGATAAGGCTTCTCTACCAGCACCACAACAGTGACTTACATTGGGTGTTCCACTGAAAGGCAAGGTTAAGGCTTGTCCATTACCACCTCTACCATCTCTCACCACAGGTGTTTCACTACCAGGTAGAGCTAAGGCTGTTCCACCATAATCACCACGAGAACCACAACCACCATCCTGGGTGTTTCACTCCCAGCCTGAGCTAAGGCTACTCCCCCACTACCACCACTACCATCACTTACCATTTGTGTTCCACCACCCGAGAGGGCTAAGGCTGCTCCCCCCACCACCACTATCATCTTTTACCATTGGTGTTTAACTACCAGGACGTGCTAAAGCTGTTCCATCATCACCTCTATCATCACTTATCATAGGTATTCCTCTACCAGGCTGGGCTAGGGCTGCTCCATCTCCACCAATACCATTTCAAAGCAATGATGCTCCACTAACAGGTAGGGTTAAGGCTGCTCCACCAACACCATGGGTGTTACACTACTAAGGAGAAATAAGACTGCTTCCCACCTCCAATTCCATCACTTACCACGGGTGGTTAACTACCAGGCAGGGCTAAGGCTGCTCCACCACCAACAACACCGTCACATACCATGGGTGTTCCACTATCAGGCAGGGCTAAGGCTGCTCCACCTCCACCAGTATCATCGCTTACTATGGGTGTTCCACTACCAAGTAGGGCTATGGCCGCTCCACCAGCACCACTACCATCACTTACAATGAGTGTTCGAATATCCTGCAGGGCTAAGGCTACTCCACCAACACCGCCATCACCACCATAATTTATCATGCGTGATCCACTACCAGGAAAAGTTAAGGCAGCTCCACCACCACCAGTACCACCACTTACAATTGCAGGGCTAAGGCTTCTCTAACACCACCTCTACCATCACTTATCTCAAGTGTTCCAGTAGTAGTTGGAGCTAAGGTGATTCCACCTCCACCACTACCATCACTTACCATTGATGCTCCATTACCAAGCAGGGATAAGGCTGCTTCAGCACCACCACATCAATCACTTACCATAGTAGTTCCACAGAGAGGCAGGGCTAAGGCCGTTCCACCACCACCACCTCTACTATCTCTGACCATCGGTGTTTCACTACCAGGTAAGGCTAAGGCTGCTCCACCATAGTCACCACCAGAACTGCCACAACCATCATTTATCATGGGTGTTTCACTAATAGGCAGGGACAAGCTTGCTCCACCTCCACCACTACCAAGTAGAGTTAAGGCTGCTACACCAATACCACCACCACTACCATCACCACCACTACCACCACCATCACCACCACAACCATCGCTTTCCATGGGTTGTCCATTACCAGGCAGGGCTAAGGCTGCTCCACCACTACCACCACTACCATCGCTTACCATTTGTGTTCCACTATCTAAAAGGGCTAAGGCTGCTATCCCACCACCACTACCATTGATGTTTAACTACCAGGACAGGCTAAGGCTGCTCCACCCCCATCAACACCGTCACTTACCATGGGTGTTCCACTACCAGGCAGAGTTAAGGCTTCTCCACCATCACTTCTATCATCACTTATCATAGGTGTTCCACTACCAGGCTGGGCTAGGGCTGCTCCAACTTTTCCACTAACATCACTTACCATGAGTGTTCAACTACCAGGGTGGGCTAAGGCTGCTCCACCGCCACCAACACCATCACTTACCATGGGTGTTCCACTATCAGGCAGGGCTAAGGCTGTTCCATCACCACCACTACCATTACTTTCCATTGGTGTTCCACTAAAAGGCATGGATAAAGTTGCTCCACCTCCAACATTACCATCACTTATCATGGGTGTTCCACTACCAAGCAGGGATAAGGTTGCACCACTACCACCAGCATTACCACCTTTACTAACCAAGGGTGTTTCACTTCCGGGCTAAAGCTGCTCCACCCCCACCACTACTGTCATATACAATTGATGTTCCACTACCAAGGGGGACTAAGGCTGCTTTCCATCCTCAATACCCTACTAGGCAGGGCTAAGCTTGCTCCACTTCCACCACAACGAAGCAGGGCTGAGGCTGCTACATCACCACTACCACCGCGACCACAATCAACCATTACTTACCATGGGTGTTTCACTAACAGGCAGGGCTAAGGCTGCTTCACCACGACCATCACTTGTCATTTGTGTTCCACTATCCGAGAGGACTAATGCTACTTCCCCACCACCACTACCATCATTTACCATTGATGTTTAACTACCAGGACGGGCTAAAGCTGCTCCACCCCCACCTACACCGTCACTTACCATAGGTGTTCCACTATCGGGCAGGGTTAAGGCTTCTGCACCATCACCTCTATCATCACTTATTATAGGTGTTCCACTACCAGGTTGGGCTAAGGCTGATCCACCTTTTCCACTAACATCACTTACCATGAGTGTTTAACTACCAGGATGGGTTAGGGCTGCTCCACCGCCACCAACACCATCACTTACCATGGGTAAGGCTGCTCCATCACCACCACTACCATCACTTTCCATTGGTGTTCCACTAAAAGGCACGGATAAAGTTGCTCCACCTCCAACATTACCATCACTTACCATGGGTGTTCCACTACCAAGCAGGGCTAAGGCTGCACCAATATCACCAGCATTACCACCTTTACTAACCAAGGGTGTTTCCCTTCCGGGCTAAAGCTGCTCCACCCCCACCACTACTGTCACATACAATTGATGTTCCACTACCAAGGAGGACTAAGGCTGCTTTCCATCCTCAATACCATCACTTATCATGGGTGTTTAACTACTAGACAGGGCTAAGCTTGCTCCGCTTCCACCATAATGAAGCAGGGATAAGGCTGCTACACCACTACTACCACCGCAACCACAATCAACCATCACTTACCATGGGTGTTTCACTAACAGGCAGGGTTAGGGCTGCTCCACCACTACCACCACTACCATCACTTGTCATTTGTGTTTCACTATCCGAGAGAGCTAATGCTACTTCCCCACCACCACTACCATCATTTACCATTGATGTTTAATTACCAGGACGGGATAAGGCTGCTCCACCCCTACCAACACTTACCTTGGAACCTTGGAACACTTACCTTGGGTGTTCCACTATCAGGCAACGCTAATACTTCTCCACCGCCACCTCTATCATCATTTACCATATGTGTTCCTGTATCAGGCTGGGCTAAGGCTGCTCCACCTCTACCACTACCATCACTTAGCAAGGGTGTTCCACTAACAGGTAGGGCTAAGTCTGTTCCACCACCACCACTACCACCACTTACCATAGGTGTTTCACTACCAGGCAGGGCTAAGGCTGTCCATCGCCACCACTACCATCACTTACCATGGGTGTTCCAATAAAAGATACTGATAAGGTCGCTGGTCCTCCAACATTACCATCACTTACCATGCGTGTTCCATTACCAAGCAGGGCTAAGGCTGCTCCACCACCATCGCTACTATCACATACGATTGATATCCCACCTTCGATGCCATCACTTACCATGGGTATTTAACTACTGGGCTGGGCAAATGCTGCTCCACCACCAACAATCCGTCACTTACCATGGGTGTTCCACTATGAAACAGGGCTAAGGCTGCTCCACCTCCACCAGTACCATCACTTACTATGGTTGTTCCACTAATAGGCGGTGGTATGGCTGCTCCACTACCACCAACACCACCACTTACCATGGGTGTTCTACTCTCAGGCAGGGTTAAAGCTTCTCCACCACCACTTCTACCATCACTTATCCTAGGTGTTCCACTGAAAGGCAGAGCTCCTCCACCACTACCATCACTTACCATGGATGTTCCACTACCAAGCAATTCTAAGTCTGCTTCAACACTACCACAAGAATCACTTACCATAGGTGTTCCACTGAAAGGCAGGGCTAAGGCTGGTCCACTACTGCCTCTACCACCTCTTACCATCCGCGTTTTACTGCCTAGTAGGGCTAAGGCTGATCCACCATAGTCACTAACAGAACCACCATAACCATAAAACATTATGGATGTTCCACTACCTAGCAGGGATAAGGTTGATTCACCACCTCCACCACCATAACTTATCATGATTCCTGTACTACCAGGTAGGACTTAGTTTGCTTCACCACCAACGCCACTACCACCATCATCACTTACCAATTGTGATTCACTTCCAGGCAGGGCCAAGACTGCTCCACCTCCACCACTATCATCACTTACCATGGCTTTTCCACATCCAGGCAGGGGTAAGGCTGCTCCGCCACCACTACCACCACCACTACCACCAGCATCACCTACCATGGATGTTCTACTTCAAGGCAGGGCTAAGGCTTCTCCAACACAACCACCACTAGCATCACTTACCTTGGGTGTTTAACTACCAGGATGGGTTGAGGCTGCTCCACCACCACTAACACCACCAAACACCACCACTTACCATGGGTATTCCACTATCAGGTAGGGCTAAGGTTTCTCCACCACCACCACTAGTATCTCCACTTAACATAGGTGTTCCACTACCAGGCAGGATTAAGGCTGCTTTATCGCTACCGCTACCATCACTTACCATGGGTGTTCCACTAAACGGCACTGATAAGGTTGCTCCACCTCAGATATTACCATCACTTACCATGGGTGTTCCACTGCCAAGCAAGGCTAAGGCTGCTCCACTAGCACGACCACCACCACCATTACTAACCAAATATGTTTCACTACCAGGTAGGGATATAGCTGCTCCACCACCACCACTACCGTCACATACCGTCGGTGTTCCACCACCAAGGAAGACTAAGGCTGCCTCCCACCTCCAATATCATTCCTAATCATTGGTGTTTAACTACCAGGCAGGGCTAAGGCTGTATCATCATTTTTGTGTTAGCTTCTATAACCATTTTTGTGTTAGCTTCTATTGTCATTATTGCGTTAAATTGTATCATCATAATTTAGTCAGCTTATGCTATCATTATCTATTACCCTGTATAATCATTATGATGTTACCTTATATCATGATTATTGGGTTAGCTTTTCTCATCATTATTGTGTTAGCTTGCATAATTATCATTGTGTTAGATTGCATCATGATTATTGTGTTAGCATATGTCATCAATACTGTGTTAGCTTGTATCATCATTACTGAGTTAGCTTTTATCATCATGATAGTGTTAGCCTGTATTATCATTATTGTGTTGGCTTGTACCATTATCTTTGCTCTAGCTTATTTCCTCGCTACTTTTTCGCTTGTTTTAAGAATATTGAGTTAACTTGTATCATAATTAATCTGTTAACTTGTATCATCATTTGCTTTAGCTAGTATTATCATTACTGCGTTAACCTTTACCATCATTTTTGTATCAGCTTTTATCATTAATAACGTGTTAGTTTTTATCATCATTATGTTTGCTTGTATCTTTACTATTGAGTTAGTTTGCATCCTCATTATTGTGTTAGTTTGTATCATCATTATTGTTTTTACTTGTATCATCAATGTTGCGTTAGTTTGTATCATCATTATTGCGTTACCTTTATCATCATTATTATCTTAATTTGTATCATCATTAATGTTATAGCTTGTCTCATCATTATTGCGTTAGCTTTTACAATCAATATATCATTAGCTTGTTTTATCATTATTGTGTTAGCTTGTATCATCATTATTGTATTACCTTGTATAATCATTACTGTGTTAGCTTGTATCATCACTATTGTGTTAACATGTAACATCATTATTGTCTTAGCTATTATTGCCGTTATTGTGTTACCTTGTATCGTCATTATTATGTTAGTTTATATAGTCATCATTTTGTTAGTTTGTGCCATTATTATTAATTACCTTTCTTTATCATTATTGGGTTAGCTTTTCTCGTAATTACTGTTTTAGCTTATATCATCATTATTGTGTTAGCTTCTATTATCATTACTGTTGTTGCTTGTATTATCATTTAGTTAGCTTATACCATCATTATTTTGTTACCTTGTATAATCATTATCGTGTTAGTTTGCATCATCATTATTGTGTTAGCTTCCATCATCATTATTGTCGTAGCATGTATCATCAATATTGTGTTAGTTTGTATCATCATAACTACGTTAGCTTTTATCATCATGATTATTTTAGCCTGTGTTATCATTATTGTAGTAGCCTATGTCATCAATATTGTGTTGGCTTGTATCATCCATATGCTTTAGCTTATATCATTATTTCTTTCGCCTGTATTATGATTATTGTGTGAACTTGTAACATAATCATTGTGTTAGCTTGTATCATGATTGTTGTGTTAGCTTGTATCGTCAATTTTGCTTTAACCTTTACCATCATTATTGTCTTATCTTTTATCATTAGTAATGTTAGTTTCTATCATCATTGTGTGTGCTTGTATCGTCACTATTGTGTTAATTTATATCATCATTAATGTGTTAGCTTGTATCATCATTATTGTGTTTGCTTGTATCATTATCATTGTGTTAGTTTGTATCATCATTATTGTGATACTTTTATTATCATTATTGTCTCATCGCTATTGTATTAGCTTGTATAATTCCTATTCTGTTAGCTTGTGCCATCATTATTTTGTTACGTTGTATGATCATTATTGTGTTAGTTTGTTTCATCATTATTAGGTTACAGATTCTCATGATTATTGTGTTACCTGCATCATAATTATTTTGTGAGCTTACATACTCATTTTTGTGTTAGCTTCTATCATTATTGTGTTAGCTTGTAACATCATTATTCAGTTAGCTTATGCCATCATTATCTTGTTACCTTGTATAATCATTATCGTGTTAGCTTGTATCATTATTACTGGGGGTAGCTTTTCTCAGCAATATTGTGTTAGCTTGCATCATCATTATGTTAGCTTGTATCATCATTATTGTCATAGGATGTATCATCAATATTGTGGTAACTTTTATCATCATTATTGTCAAAGGATGTATCATCAATATTGTGTTAACTTGTATCATCATTGCTGTGTTAGCTTTTATTATCATAATTGTGTTAGCTTGTGTTATCATTTTTGTGTTGGCTTTAGCTTATATCATTATCTTTTTTTTTTGGCTATTATGGATATTGTGGAAGCTTGTATCATAATCATTACATCAGCTTTTATCATCATTATTGTGTTAGCTTATATCATCATTATTGCATTTGCTTGTATCATCATTATTGTGTTAGTTTGTATCATTATTGTATTACTGTTACCATCATTATTATCTCATTATCATTAGGTTTTCTTATCGTTATTGTGTTAGCTTGTATCATTCCTATTCTGTTAAATATCATCAATATTTTGTTATTTTGCCTGATAATTTTTGTGTCAGCTTGTATCGTCTATATTGTGTTCGCTTGTATTTTCATTATTGTGTTAGCTTGTATAATCACTATTGTGTTAGTCTGTATTATCATCATTGTGTTAGCTTTCTATCATCATTATTGTGTTAACTTGCATCATCATTATTGTGTTAGCTTCTATTAGTATTGCGTTACCTTGTATCATCATTATTATGTTACTTAGCATCATCATTATTTTGTTTGGTTGTATCATTTTTACAGTCTTATCTTTTCTCATCATTACTACACTAGCTTTTGTTCATCATTATCGTGTTAGCTTGTATCATCATGAATGAGTTATCTTGTTTATTCATTATTGTGTTTTCTACTATCATCATTATTGTGTAAGCTTTTATCATGATTATTGTGATAGTTTCCATCATCTTCATTGGGTTAACTTGTATCATAACTATTTTGTAACCTTGGCTCATCATAACTGTGTTACCTTGTATAATGATTATTGTGTTGTCTTGTTATTGTGTTACTTTTTATTATCTTTACCGTGTTGGCTCCTATTATCATTGTGTTAGCTCGTATCGTCATTATTGTGTTAGCCTATATCATTGTGATTGAGTTACCTTGTATATTCATTATTGTGTTACCTTCTATCATCATTACTGTGCTAGCTTCTATTATCACCATTGTCTTAGTTTGAATAATCATCTTTTTTGCTTGCCCTTATCATTATTGTGTTACCTTGTATGATCATTGATTTGTTATCTTGTATCGCCGTTATGGGTTAGTTTTTATCACCATTATTATTCTATCATGTATGATGATCATTGTGTTAGCTTGTATCATCATTGCGTCAGCTTCTATCCTCATTACTGTGTTAGCTTGTTTCATGATTATTGTCTTAGCTCGTGTTATCATTATTGTGTCAGCTTGTAATATATAATTTTGTAAACTGAATCATCATTATTGCTTTCGATTATATTATGATTATTGTATCGTAGATATTGTGTCAGCTTGTACCATCATTATTGTGACAGCTTGCATCATTGTGTTAGGTTGTATTAACATTACTTCGTTAACTTGTATCATCATTATTGTGTTAGTTTTTATCATCATTATTGTCCTAAGTTTATCATCAATATTGTCTTAGCTGGAATCATCACTGTTCCGTTAGCTTGTATCATCAGTATTATGTTATCTTCATTCATCATTATTGTGTTATCTTATAACAACATTATTGCGTTAGCTTGCATCATCAATATTTTGTCACCTTCTATCATCATTACCGTCTTTGCTTGAATCATCAATATTTTGTTAGTTTGTATCATTATTTTGTAGCTTGTATTATCATTATCATGTTATTTTCTATCATTATTATTGTAGTAAATTGTGTTATCATTCCTGTATTAGCTTGTATCATCATTCTTGTGTTAGCTTGTATCATCATTATTTTGTTAGCTTGTTTATACATTATTGTGTTACCTTGTATAATCATTAATACGGTAGCGTGTTATTATCATCGTGTTACCTTTGTTACAAATCCTGGCAAGGTCGCCAATTTATATGTTACGAACTCAATACTTATTCAGGCAAGGTCGCCAGTAACA
>JAUUDZ010410084.1:0-15226 GCA_032361705.1 Panulirus versicolor | reverse complement strand
GTTTTACCTTCTCGTTGAACTCGCGTCCCGTCAACTGGCAATTCCTTCGAGTTCATCGACGATTCATCTTTGTTACGTCCGTGTGTGGCAAGGGAGACGAGGCCGCAGGGTCTCCATCGAGGAATAAATACTCGTCGACATTACTCCTCCCTTCCACATCTCTGCCCCTGCGTGTCGAGGGGGCCAAGAGAGCACAGAATGAGAGGATTATACAGAAGGTACACACTCCATGATTAATGGCATTATTAACTCTTTAAAGTACCATGCAACGATGGCCTGGTAACATACTGAAATACCATGCCGAGAGAGATGTGTTGGTTAATGACCGTGATACTCCCAGCAGTAATGGTTGGGTAATTAATCACCTTGCATTAGTGGTTTAATGATTGATTACTTTACAGTGACTATTTGTTGATTTGCTGAATTATCTTGCATTGATGGTTAGGTGATTAAATACATTGCAGTGATGGTTTGGTAATTAATTACCTTGCAACAATAGTTCGGTAAATTACAAGTTTAACACAGCATTATTATTTTTGGATGAAATTATGCATATTTGGAATCAGGAGACTCAAGACACTTACAACAATTCATGTCTTCATGTAGAGAGGACAAGTGAAAACTAAAAAAATCTCTTTGAGATGCCTTCAAAGTGGGCAGGGCTGTGAAGCAGAGAGAAATGCTGTAGTCGAAATATGTGAGATGCGTACAGACATCACAGTCCAAACCTCATTTACTGTAGTAGTAATCAGATGTAGTGTAGGGGTAATTTTATCTAGTATATTGCTAGTTAGATGCAGAGTATGGCTAATTTCTAATCTGGTGTCAATCTACTACTTCGTAGTATCTTGTCAACATTTTTGGATTTTCCCTTTTCTTTCTGATTTCTTTATTTTTTTTTTTTGGAGCTTTTCTTCTTTTAGAGGAGGTTGCTAGGGATTGGTTGTCACTTTTTTCAGTTTCAATTCCCAAAGACTTAATGAATGGAATCACTTCAAAATATAGATTTTGTTTTTTTCTGCCATGCTGTAATCATTTGAGTTTGATGCATTTACTGTACTACACCATTATAGACTTATGTTTAGCAAATTTGATATTTGTTCCTGGATTATTGTTTTATCTCTTTTGGAGGTATATGGACATTAGTTATTTGTTTTTGTTGGTAGGCTGCAGATTTTGGCTCCCTTTATGAGTGGCAGAGACAACAAGACAGAGAGGAGTTTATTCTGCATGATGGCCCTCCCTATGCCAATGGGCGAACCCACATCGGTCATGCAGTTAACAAGGTTTGTGGAGTACATATTTTGCCTCGAGATTTTCTAAATTAAAGTCTTATCTCTTAGAATTGCACTCGGTGACATACTTAGGTAGTATGATAATCACAAACCATATGCCAAAGTAATCTGATAATTACTGAAACAGCAACTACATATATATCAGTCCAACATTTAGCACAGGCACATGCATTGTGTCACCAATGGGGCGATAACGTAGATGTCATTCTCTAGTTGCTAACGCCAGTGACATTAACTATAACCCCAGACCACCCAAGTACTGAACTCCTAACCGAACCTACATCACCAGAAAACATTGCTCTGTCACTTGTAGCAGTTGTCTTTATTGGTTTCATCTCCACTGTACATTATTCCTTTCCACAAAGGACCACTCAGAGGTATGGAACAAATGGTAGACACATTAGGTAGGAGGAGTCAGTAGGAATATTTGGTAGAAGCCTCTGAAAATACTTCACAAGAGTTGCCCACTGCCAGTGGCTGTTTCAGGGTGAGACATTAAAGACTACGAAGTGGCACTGGAGTTCACTAGTTATGGGGATTCTTTTGATGTGATCACCCCCTTGAGGAAGTTCATGAAGGGAATGGGTGTCAGAGGTATAGATAGAGTAGATGGACATCCAATTATCACCCAATCACCACCACTCAAAACACTTATCCACAACCCTACACTCATGTCACAAACACCTCACAAGTGCCAGCAGATAATGCACAATCCTACCTTTTCACCATACCATTTACTAGGACTCTAGTACTCCACAGTCCACACTGTTTGAAACACACTACGTCCATGACCCTCTTATGTTATACGTTTACCAGTTCTTCGTAATGCTCTTTTCATCTCTTTTTATTCTTTTTTTTCTTTGCCTATGGTCACTTCCTTATATGACTACTATATGTTGATTGAAAAAATTATTGTAAGAACTTATAAATTAATGTGGAAGTTGCTTTTGCATAATGAACTGTTTTTATATTTCTTGGAATATGTATTTGAATAAGGCATTGATTTGACATGATGACCAGTTTTTTGCAAAATGTGTGAAGATTAGTGGAAATGGGAGTAAAGAATTTATTGAAACTTTTGTCATCATATACTATATGTTATCCTTAATTGTTTAATTGTTTTTTGAACACAATTGTATTCATATGATAGCTCACGCATTGTTTGTATTTCCAGATTCTCAAAGATATAACATTGCGGCATAAGCTTCTGAGAGGATACAAAGTCCATTATGTCCCTGGCTGGGATTGCCATGGTCTCCCCATTGAACTGAAAGCACTCCAGCAAAACAGAAAAGGGAAAAAGACTAAAGAAGACTGTAAAGTTATGGAACCTGTTGAAATCAGAGCACTTGGTAAGTGATAATGACCTAAGACTGAATTCATTGTAGAATTTTACTAAACAAGAAATAAGATGCAGACCAGAAAGAAGTTATGGACTTGGAAAATTGAAGATTTCATATTATTTTTCAGCTAGGAAGTTTGCCAAGGAAGCTGTAAACATTCAGCGATCATCATTTGAACGTTGGGGAATTTTGGCAAACTGGAACAATACATATTGCACCTTTGATCCAGATTATATTACCAAGCAGCTGTATCTCTTTGCAGACCTCTTTGAAAAAGGATACATTTATCAGGTGAATGATGATATTGTAAACTTACATATTTGAGCGTTTTTTTTTTTTATTTAGACTGACATTATATCAGTTTGCTTAATATGTAGTTAGAGCACAATGCAATGACATGACATAATGTCTTTATTTATGTTGTTTAGTTGGAGAACTGACTCTGTGTGACATTGTTTTTATATTGTTATTATGTCTGTAACCATTTCAACTTTAACCAATAGTGTGTACATACTTCCATACACTCTTACAGTTTAACACCCCTTTTAAACTCACTGGATGTATCCATACTTGGCAGGCTCATATTGTTTATACAGATCCATTTCATCTGTGCAATCAAGCAATTCTGTACAGGCCATCCAGTCAGAACTCTAGAATTCAAAATTTCCAGATAGATGCTGCTGCTGCCTCCACTACCACTGCTTCCTTTAGTTTTATTTTGTGTAGGGTTGAATATTATGATACTACCTGTCTTCATGCAGTGAAGCTGTCGAATTCCTTTCCACCTTTTGTCTTTCTCTGTTTATATACCTTCCATCTTTGAAAGGAAGGTCTGGAAACATTTGAGGTGCTTATATAAATCCTTACTGCATTTTTCTTTTTCTCACACCTGTGTCACCTTTCATCCAAGATAGCAGTGAGTGGAGCATGCTTTTGCCCTTACCACATCACCTCCCCCCCAAAAAAAAAAAAAAAACACGTAAAATAAATGTAAAATCTTTCTTTGCCTAAGTAGAAACATGAAGATAGAGAATGCTACATATAGATGACTTAACATAGAATGGTAGGAATAAGAAAAACAGACATAAAGAATGGCAGTGTGCAAGGAGTTATGAGTGTTAAGCAGTAGATGTGTGTTTTTTGTTGGATTAATTTGGATGTCAGTTTGGAAAAGTGATCTTGTGTATGTTTGACGAAAGCAGTAATTGCTCCACTGGATAATGATTTTTATGTTTTTGTCATTTCATGCATTTGCAAAGTAGTTTTAGCTGTCATATATAATGCATTGAAATCAGAGCTCTCTGTCCATGACCAAGCCCCAAAGACCTTTCTGTGGGGCTTTCTGACCATTTCATATGCCATGGTTCAGTACATTACCTCCTGCATACCACAACATTCCAGTTCCACCTATCCCTGCACCCTTCAGCCTGTTCAGGCACAACAACTCGAAGCCTTCTTCATTCCATCTTTCCATCTTCCTCTTAGTCTCACTTTACCTTGCTCCCCTCACTTCTGACATTTGTATCCTCTTAGTCAATCTCTCTTCACCATTTCAGCACATCTTATTCAGCTGTCTTGGTCATAGTCTGCTTACTACCACATCTCTCTCCCTTGCATTGTCATTCCTTGAATGATCAACCCTCTGTTCACTACATAGTGATTTTAGGAATTTTATTTCCAAAACATCCACCCACTTCTGTTCTCATGTGCTCAGGGCTCAAGACTTACACCCATATAACACGACTGGGACTGCTGCACCTTTCTTTCCGCACACACATCACAATGGACCCAACTTTTGTTCATTCACCCACCCCATGGTTTACTTCAGCCCCCATAGGAGCTGATGAGTGGAGAAAAAACTGCTATGAGAATTGCAGGGGAACAAATGTTCTGAGAATAACTGGCGAGGTGAGTAGAAGAAATACAGTTGATCATCTTAAAAGGATTAATGAACTTCACAGGTGAAGAACAAGGTGGATTTTAGAAGGGAAGAGTGTAGAGTAGTTTTTGCATAGAGGGTAAGGTTTGTAAGATTGTGAGATTAATTTAAAGAAATGATTGGGAATGAACAGTTTGAAAGACATGAGTATTAATACAGTTGGATTAGAGGGTAGAAGAATTTGGAATAGATGTCGGAAAGGAGGAAGTGAGAACAGTAATGATTGGAGAAGTGGAAAGCGAGGGAGTTTAGGTGGAGTGGTTACTGATATGGTGCAGAGTGGTGAAGTTGCTGTGGATTGCAAACAGTATGTTGCGAGGGAAAGTGAAAAATATAGTAAAACAAAGAATTGTGTAACAATGTATTTTGTTTAGAAAGTGAAGCTGTACTTTATATAACTGAAAATTTCAGGACTACAAACCTGTGTATTTTTCACCATCTTCAGGAACTTCCTTAGCTGAAGCAGAGCTGGAATATAATCCTCAGCATTGCAGCCCTTCTGTTTATGTTGCTGTACCAGCCAGTGATATACCCCACTTCATACAGGTATGCTTGAATGTTTCAAGGATTAAACATATCAAAATAAAGTATGAAGTAAGTGTTGGATTGGATGTTGACTTTAGTTCAGAATGTTTGATTTTTACATACTATCTCTTGCTGCTCTCTGCAATTTAATGACTGTTTGTCTTAAAATGTTTGATTGATTTTTTTTTTACAAAGGAGTATCATGAAAAATTTGAGATATACAGTATGCTATGATATGAATTTTTTCTGCATACTAGTTCACATTGACCTGTTGTGTGTGTCTATAGTCAAGGCTTTTATATACAATTAGAGCTCTTTACTTTTCTGTCTGTTATCTTTAACTTCGTACTCATATGATTAGAATGGAAAGCAAGACTCAGTTCATTCCCCATTATTTTCAATCTTTGTTGAATGTAAAGCAGAGTTAAGTTTCCATATTGATAAATGTCTCTTTGAGAAGATTGTATTCCAGTGAAACAACCTTGCTAGAGGTGACTTTTCTCTCACTGCATAACCACAAGTAGACGGAGTCCAGTAATGCCCTGTAAAGGTATTCATTTGAATAAGCAGTTCTTACAGTGTTTTTCCTCAAAAAACTTTCATTACTCCATTTTGAATGCGCAAGTGGCACCTGTCTGGAGTGTGGCAGAGCGGGATTAGTTCTTAGTTAATGAATACAGAGCAGTAATCTTTTCTGCCATATCGCATCAGTCTTATTGTAATCTTTCTACATAAAGATAATATCTGGATAAAAGCTGGTTTTTTTCATAATTGCACCATTCTTTATTTTGAAGGTGTGTATGAGGCAGATTGATGAAAAGAATTAAATATTTTATTTCATTTTACAGGATAAACTAAAAGAATATGGAAACCCAAAAGTTCACCTGGCAGTTTGGACAACAACTCCATGGACGCTTCCTACCAATGAGGCCATTTGCTTTTCACCGCATAACATATATACACTAGTGATAGTGAAATGGAAGGAAGAATTAATTCCTTTGGTATGGGCAGAAGAGCTGCTGCATGAACTTAAAGAAACTGTTTCTGAAGATTTTATTCAATTGTGCTCCTTTGAAGGTATGCAAAACAGAGAATGTTTTTTCCATATCATGGTAAATCTAACTGTAGTTTTTGTCCCATTGTTATTGGGTGATATTCTCATTCATGAGATGATTGATCTAAGGAAGTTAGCTGAGAAATAATTTGCATTTTATTGCAGATGAACTAGAGAAAAATCGATATTGTGTCCTAATATGATGTATCATAGGACAATATAAGAAATTCAGTGTTGTACTTTTTTCTGCCTTTTCTTTGCCTAATTATCTCTTAGTAATGTATAGGGAGGGAGCATTACTAATGTGAGGTCCCATCCCTCAAACATTCTCCCCTATCATACAGCCTATTAAACTTCTGTATGCTGTTCATATACACCATATCTTCATTCAGTTTATTCCATTCATCCACCACTCATATATTATAAAAGTATTTCTTTATATCTTTTTTAACAAGTTTCTGGCTCCATTTCGTACTGTATTCTATAGTTGTTACCTGCTTCTTTCGAAGGACTGTTTACGGTCATCATCATCAGGGTTAGAATCTTTTGAAGATGTTATCAGGTCACCTCTTACTCTTCTCTCTCTTCCATGGTGGGCAAATATAAGACTTTTACTCGTTTCCTGTAACTCAGCTCTCATAATGCTGGTACTATCTTGGTGGCTCTCCTCTGAATAGTCTCTTCTAGCTCTTTGTGCTTCTTTAAATGTGGTGACTAAACCTAAGAAGCATATTTTAGTGTAAATCTTATGAAGGATGTGTACAGTTACTTGATATTTCCTAACCCATACCTTGAAAGTTATTCTAATATATGCCATCAGACACTTTGTCTTCTTTACTATTCTCCTGTTGTGGGACTCTGGCAACAGGTTAGGGGTGATGTCAACTCCCAAATTCCTCTCACACACAGAAACCTGAAGTTTATTTCATGCTAGAAGATATTCATACTGAGGCCTTCATTAACTGTATCCTAGCCACATTACA
Source organism: Panulirus versicolor (assembly GCA_032361705.1). NCBI lineage: Eukaryota > Metazoa > Arthropoda > Malacostraca > Decapoda > Palinuridae > Panulirus > Panulirus versicolor. Next base: position 8,087 of record JAUUDZ010410084.1, on the reverse strand, counting down.
TAACATTTACTTGGGTAGAATTTCATCAACCATGTATAGGACCAACATTGGAGTCTGTGTATGTTCCCTTGTAAGTCAATGCAAGTCATTGACATTTATCAGTCCCACAACAGAACCCAACGCCAATCCAGTAGTGACCTCCAACCATTTTGAGAACAGTCCACCCAGCCGTCCTGTTTGTCTAAGACAAAACTCATTCTCTCGTAGAAATATAAGAGGCCTATTACACATGACTTCTTTTCCCAAAACTGTGCTGTCTCTCACTTTGGTAATTACTTCTCTATAGAAAGGCATTCACTTATTTTCTGATTATCTCTTGTGGAACCTTTGCAGACCACACCTGTCAGTGCCTCTTCCTGGTTTCCTATCTTACAGGCATCTATGACATTTGCTCTTTTCCACCTTCTTGGTACTTTACCTTTCTCCAGTAACATCTTGAATAGTATTTCAAGAGGTTTGTCAAGTGTGTCTGCACACATCTGCAGCATATATGATGGAATTTCATCAGATCCATAAACCTTTTTTGGGTAAAGGCCCTTTAGTATTTTGATGGTGTCTTTTTTAGATATCTCAATTCTCTCTAAAACCTTCTCATTCCTTCTCTAGTGTGTTAAGGCTGTAATGTCTTCCATTGTGAAACTTTTTTTGAACTTGTTTATTCAGCTTCTCACACATCCTTACATAATCATGCACAATTTTTCCTTCTGAATCCCTTTGCCTGATTAACTGCTTTTAGACTGACAATACTCCTGATAAATTTTTGGAATAGTTTTAGAATTTCTCCTTCCATGTTCACAGTCTATTTCTCAGAGTTTCCTTGTTTCTTCTTTCTTATTATGCTATATTTAATCCAAGTTCTCTTTTATCTTTCAAATGCATGCATGTATGTACATTTCTTTCATAGAAATGGGTCTGAGGGTAATTATAGGGTGAGCCAGAAATCATTGTGTACCTATACTAGAAACAATAAAACTGCCTCATTCTTAGTATTATTGTTACAAAAGATGGGCAGCATGAATTTTGACACGTATGGTGACTGACTTCCTCCACCTCCCTCCCTCCTCTCCTCCCATACTCCTTCCCTTTCTTCCTTGCATGATATAATTTCAGTGTTACTTTGAACACAATCAGATCCGTGAGCTGATAGGTGTTAATGTGAAAGTAGTTATGTTGCTTGAGACTCAAATGTTTTTTGTGGAACAGATGTCATGAAGTGTAGACCAGTATACAGATGAAGTGCAGTAGAAGTTTACTGAAAAGTATCCAGATGCTCCCATACCACATCGCAATACAACGCAGCAATGAATTGCCGAGTTTCACAAAATTGGATCACTGGTGGATGTACTGAGATCCAGCAGGCTGGCAGCAGTAACAGAGGAAAACATATTGGATATTTCAGATTGCATAATGCAAAGCTCAAAAAAAGTTCATTTGTGAATTGGCACAGCAGACGGGCGTCATGTATAGCAGCACATAATGTACAAAAACTCATTGAATATACTCATTGTTTATGTTAGGTGCATAGTGATTTCTGCTCACTCTGTGTAGATAGAATGCATAAAACATGAAGTATACCGTGCATTCGTATCCTTCCTTGCTCACTTGATCCCTGAAAAAAAACATAAAAAACAGGAAAGTGTATTGGCCGGTTTTCATACGGTATAAGTCTTATACATACTAGTAAAAAACAGGAAAGTGTATTGGCCGGCTTTCATACAGTATAAGTCCTATACATACTAGTCTTATTTTTGATAGGTGAAGAAATTTGCAACTTACTTATAGTTACTGTATTCACTTTCTGTTAAAATGAATATTGTCCCCCAAAACTGAACATGAATGAAAAGGTTTGCATGCAGAATATGAAATATACTGTTGCACTTATATTGTTTGATGTCTCAAATGATAATGGGTTTTGTTTCTTTAAAGGTTCAAAGCTCTCTCTGGTAAAATATCGCCATCCGCTTGCCAATCGCCTTTGCCCTTGCATACCAGGGAGTCATGTTAAGATGACTAAAGGAACAGGACTTGTGCACACTGCTCCTGCACATGGCCATGATGACTTCTTAATTGCTTTGGAACACAAACTCCCAATGGTAAGTAGTCTTTCGAAGACCTCTGTTTTTATCTACAGTCACCAAGAACATTATCATTTTATAACCACCAAGGATGTAATTTGTACCTTATTTTAAATGCTTAAGTTTCAATATCACATTTTTTTCTTGCAATCAAAACTGGGTGTGCACAAAGAATATTCTTAATATTTTTTGGCTGTTTACTGTGTACAGACATTTGTTTTAAGACCTAGTACACAATGCAACTTTTTTGAGGAAGTTAGAAACAGAAACAGAATTATAGAATGATACAGCAATAAAATATTATAGAATAAAAAGATGTAGAAATAGAATATAATGTTTTTAGACCAATGGATGGGTTGAATTGTGAATGGATTTATAGAAATAGGCAATTGATTTATTCAAGTTTAAATACAAGGAGGGTAATACCAGTAGAATCTCTTGCCAAAACATTAGCTTCACAGTGAATCCTTTTATTCAGTGGATGCTCACTTAGCTAAAGAAGGACATTCAGAAAGAGGTATATAGGTTAGCATTCATTTATTTCACTGTTTTGATTGCTTCTCTTTATTTTTGAAGGATACGCATTTTTAACTGGGAGATTTACAAATTGATATATTTTTTATGTTATTATACTTAACTGCCGTCTCCCGCATTAGTGAGGTAGCGCAAGGAAACAAACGAGGAATGGCCCAACCCACCTACATACACATGTATATACATAAACTCCCACACACGCACATATACATTTCAATGTATACATATATATACATACACAGACTTATACATTCATACACATGTACATATCCATACATGCTGCCTTCATCCATCCCCATCGCCACCCCGCCACACACAAAATCATAGAGCATAATTGGAAATTAATTTATTAGTTTAACTGTTCTTTTATCTTCAGCACCATTCCCATTTTCATTGGATGGATAAAGTGCATAAAATTTCTGAGCTCAGTCATTTATCCTTAACATATGTCTTGTGTGTTAATGAGGGCAAGATCGTATATAATTCTAGAATATTTACTTAACATGCTTAATTGATTTATTAAGTTAGGGTTGGTGTTTATTTCCATAGGCACGGAAACTGCCACTACAGAATAATAAACAATCATCTGTATTTGAAATACCTCTACCCTTCATAGCCTCAGTAATCTGCCCTTCATTACCTCAATCACTGCATCTTTCCACCTCATCTGCAGCATTACATTACCATCATGTCATAAGTTGTACAACATACTTTGTGATATAATCTTTACAGACTCTCATTATTACGTGTTTTCAGTTATTGATTTACTCTGTAAGTCTTTTTTGTCTTCATCTTTCATTTACTTTCCCAGTTTAGAATGTATTTTTTAGGTCATTCTCCTTTGCTGCTTTCATTCTTCTCATTTGTGTTTGAACACTGGAAACCTGAGCTTAGTTTTTTGCCCATACATAAGAGTGAAACACACAATATTAGAGTACTGTTAAATAGAGTAACAGGTTGAGTAATTCTAAGTTGTAGAATTTGAACTTCATAAGTATTCACAACAGCTATCCAATTATTTCTTTTTTTGCCTCGCTGACATTTGGACTACTGGCACTATGCCCACAAACATACAATCTCTTTTTTGTCATATGTAACACTTGACAACACTTAACTCACGCAGCTCATTCTTTGTAACTCTGGGTGTTCCTGCAGCATGCACTATGTGCTAGCCCTACCTTTTTGCAAAATGATAGAAGCACTTGATAGGAATAGTAGGTAGGAATATATAGGCAGGAGTATTAGGTAGAAACATTGGGTAGAAGTAGAAGCATATGATAGAAGTAGTCATTAAGAACATTAGGTTGGAAATTCTGAGGAATAGTGGGTAGAAACATATAGGAGTATTAGGTAGAAACATTAGGTAGAAGTAGAAGCATTAGATAGAAGTAGTCATTAAGAACATTAGGTAGGAGCTTCTGCAGACACTGTGCTAGACTTTCCCTGTGCCAGTTGCTTGTTAAGGGTGAGACAATGAAGGCTAAGAAGTGGCACTGGAGTTCTTTACTTATGGAGAATTTGTTGCTGTGGCCACTCCTTTGAGGGAGTTCCAATTGGATCAGGCATCAGAGATATAGATAGATAGATAGTTATCCAGTTTTTTGCATTCCTAATTAGGCTTTACTCTCATAAGTTGCAAGTATGGATTTGGTCATTCTCTCATTCTCTTGCTATCATGTAATAAATGTATATTCTAAAATCCATAAGTTTTTTTCCAGGAGTGTAACGTAGATGACAAGGGATGTTATCACGCTAATGTGGGTCCAGAGTTAGAGGGAAAAAGGGTGTTAGATGAAGGCAACCAAGCTGTAATCCAACTGTTATGTAAGTTTAATTGCTCATGTTTAGAAATTGGAAATGTTTAATTAGTAAGGCATACTGGTTTTGACTGAATTCTACTCTTCTCCCCATGTATGAGTCATGGTGAGCTGTTTAATTGGGAGAAACTGTTTTGTAGTTATCCAGGTGGTGAAGAGGAGGAATGTTGGATGTTTAGTAGTTTCATGAGACATTCTTGTCTAAGGGTCTTTCATATATAGGAATGTATGACCTCAGATATAGTAGTCATGCAATGATTCCGAGTTGAAACAGAGATAGAATAAGAATCAGATAAATGAGAATACTTACAGTTTTATATGCATGGTTTGTATGGATGTAGAATGAGTGATAAAACCTTAGATTTGAAGGGTGAGAAAGTGTAAAATGTATGTTTTTTCATTTGTGTTTGCTGTTTCCTGCATATGTGATTTCATCTTGATAATAATAATGATAATAATAATAGCGATAATGATAGGACTATGCATACAAAAGATGGCCATGATAAGGGCTTTCAGGTATGCACGCCATGTCGTTAACGAAAAAGAATTCCTCTTTCTCCATTCATTTCTTACGAATACTAAACCTTACAAAGGTTTACCTAGCAAACTTTTACCTCTGTAATTGTAACATTCACTTGGCCCCTTTGCCTTTATACAAGGGCACTATACATGCATTCTCCTAGTTCTCAGGCACCTCCCTTTCAGATATGCAAATGTTGAACATCCTTACAAACCAGTCAACAGCTCTCTTGTTCCCCTCTTGAATTACTCATCTGCACTCCCATTCATTGTTGCTTTACCACACTAGTCTTTATGCAGGGCTTTTGTTACCTCCTGTCACACTCCACTTGTTACTTTGCCCCAAACGCATGTACCCCAACACATATACCCCAAACAGTTTCCTCCTTACCACCTGACACATTAAGTGTCCCTTCAGAATATTGATTAAACCTCATTTTTACATCATCTTTGCCTTGATTATTGCCCTTTTTCTCCTCTTGTTCACCTTTGAAAATGTTTTCTAATTCTCTGATAAGATCATCATTTCTCTGTTGCCCCATCCTTCATTTGATCACTTTTCTGGTCCCATACCTTCTTTGGACCTCCTGTTGATTTCTCTTGTATTCCTCCTAATCACTTTCATTCCATCCATGCAAATATTGTCCATACACCACTCCTTTACGAGTGATTTAAATTCCTTGTTCCACCTCTTACTACCCTTTCTCATAGTCAAAATCCTACCTTGTGTATGTCACATATTCACTGTGCATACTGCTTCTATAAATACCTTCCATTTCTCTTTCACTCTGTAAGTTTCATTTACTCTTATCCTATGCCATCCTACATTCATTGTCTTGCATCTTTGCACACAGGCCATTATCCTAAGCTTTACCACTTTCATCACATCTTTTGCACTAATATAATTTTCTGTTTTCCTAAAACTTCAAACCTTAACAGTCGCTGTTGCCTAGAAGTGTTCATACTTTTTATCTGCTTCCTCTTTCAGCATGATTTTATCCAACAACCTCTCTTTTATACAGCTGTTTATTTTAACACATGATCCAGTGATGACGTTTGACCCCATCCCCACTTAACAACATATGTGTGTGTATTTTTTCTCATTAAATACCAAGTATTCCCAAAGACTGTTCCATTTTCAGCACTCAACTCGCTAAAGCTTTCTCCATTTTCATTTACAGTAGAAACCCCACTTTCCTTAGTGATAACTTAAATTGCACATTACTCTCACATTCATATCCTCTAACACCAAGATTCGATCCCTTGCATCTAGCTTTCTGTTGTCAAAGTGACACTCAGATCCAGAACATAATGTCGTTCAAGATCCAGAATACCTAGCTTTCTGTTATCAAACGTAACATCTGTTTCTACTTACGTTCATCTTGGTTGCAGCCATTCTCATTCAGACACTCCAGCCTGAACTTTTAACAGAGATCCTTGGACTGGTAGCCTTTTTATATGACATGCAGACAGTACATAGACAGAATTCTTACTCTCCATCCCCAGGGGAAGGAGTTAAGAAATTTGTGATTTAGAGGAAAGAATTAAATGGGTTACATGTTCTCAAGAAATAAGTGCGATAAGAAGAGAAAAGGTGATGACCTGCTTTTGGGAGTTCCTGAAGGAAACAAGCAACTGAGATATAGATAGATATGCAGATGTGTTTGTGGATTGATATCCAGCAACCCACATGTATGTGAAACATCAAGGAATGACAACAATCAGTGTTAGGGCATGAAAGAGGACAGCTTCTGCAGTTCTTGTGGATTGCCCCTCATATCTCCCTGTTCAATTACTACTTGCCACTTACTGCAGTACATATATTTATATCTGTGGATCTGGTTGATTTTCTCCTGTATAACAGTGTGGACTCTGCAGAACCATCTCAAAGACTGCAGTCACCACACTGCCCCTTACTTTTTATTGTTGCTGTCTCATATTTAGCACACATGCTCATTCACTTAGGCCTTCCACATCATCCTTTGGTCCCTTTTACATAACCTTCCACTTATTTTATCTGTATCTTAGTCTTCCCACATTTGCTGTATCCTCATCTCCATGGTTGTCATATGTAACTTTTTTATTTTGTAGTCTTATACCTCTGTTACTTTGCTTCCAACAGTGGAGTCAGAAGGGCTTGGAGGTCCAACAGTTCTCTTGTCCAAGGATAACTTCATTCACTCATATCCATATGATTGGAGGACTAAGAAACCAGTAATTATTAGGGCATCAAAGCAGTGGTTCATCAATACTGAGCAGTTGAAGGAGAAAGCTCTGGTAAGATATTATGGCCAGAATAATTCATATTTACCATGTTAGTGTGATGTGTATTGGACACTTTATTAATTTGGGAGAGAAGAGGTCATTGCCCTAGAAAAATTATATTGCTTACTATTTCTTCAGTTTTAAGGTGAAAGCATCTGATTTTTGTCAAAATTAGTTACCAACAAAATATGTTAAGTTTATTTAGTGCCGTTTTCTAAAGTATCAGAATATATTGAGTTGTGGTTCCATATCTAGAGTGTGAAAAACTTATCTCCAAGTGGTGTGATTTTATCAATTAAGGATCAGAAAGCTGACAGTCACTTTTTATTCTTGTTTGCCATTTCCCACATAGCAAGTTAGTGCCAGGATCAGTTGAAGAATGGCCTCATTTGCTCACATCAACTCTCTGGTTCTCAACCCCCTATTCACAACCAGGCCTCACAGACAGTCAACCCTGATTGCTTAATCTGTCTAGCATTAACTTTTAGATGTGCCTCCATAAAACACTTGCACTAGAGTTGCCCTCTGCTAGGAGTCTGTTAAGGACGAAGCACTAAAGGCTAAGAAGTGACACTGGAGTTAACTAGTTATGGAGACTCTATTGCCTTGGATACTCACTTGAGGGAGTTCTAGATGGGAACAGGCATCATATGTGTAGATAGATAAATAGATGTATACCATTTTGCCCAGACACTCAAAGAATCTTTCCCTCTATCCTTCCATCTCCATTTCAGCTTTCTGATGTCCAAATGATTTTAGCACAACTTCTTCAGCCCTCTTATACATACTCCGCTTACTAGCACATCTCTTTCTTTCCTTATCATTTTTAATTCATTCAACTCCCCATTACTCCACATTTTATTAAACTCATTTCTAG
>JAUUDZ010410073.1:0-15227 GCA_032361705.1 Panulirus versicolor | reverse complement strand
TGGTGCCACGTGTGTCTAGTCTGCTGGTGCCACATGTGTCTGGTCTGCTGGTGTCAGGTGTGTCTGGTCTGCTGGTGTCACATGTGTCTGGTCTTCTGGTGCCACATGTGTCTGGTCTGCTGGTGCCACGTGTGTCTGGTTTGCTGGTGCCACATGTGTCTGGTCTGCTGTTGCCACGTGTGTCTAGTCTGCTGGTGTCATGTTTGTCTGGTCTGCTGGTGCCACGTGTGTCTAGTCTGCTGGTGTCACGTGTGTCTGGTCTGCTGATGTCACGTGTGTCTGGTCTGCTGGTGCCACGTGTCTGACATACCTCTACACCAAGTGATGTTGGTTGTTTACTTTCCAGTACTTGTTGTGTTGTTTATAGTCTCTGACGGATTACTGAGAATACATATAAATGTTATTTGATGGTGAGTTTCTTTTGTTTTGTTTGAGGCTACAGTTACGGAAAAAGTTTCCATCCAGACAAGGTTAAAGTGAAGTAAAAATGAGAAGAGAAAAGTATACGTGTTTAAGATGTGTAGAAGGGGAAAATTTTGCATTTCAAAAAGAGGCAATTAGTAGTCGGCGTTAGGAAACACAAGAAGGCGTAAAACATTGGAAATCTTGACAGTAAAGATGAAAGAGTAGATATCACAACGGCCCACCCTAGAGTAGCCAAGGGTCACACAGTAACCATGTGCCAGCTTGCCGGCATTTTTAATGGTGGTCACATCAGCAGCCAGCTCTCGAGACCAAAAGCAAATTACTATGTATTAAAGAGGGAATGTCCCTCAGTGTTGGTTAAATGGTCAAGTTTCGACATTAGACAGGGCGAGGTGGATTGCTATGGCCTTTACTCTGTTTAGTAAATAGATAGAACCAGATCCTCGTGGCCTTCTCCCCACGTGAGAGCAGTACTCCACACAGCGATTGTTCTTCAGTCCTTCGTATAATCACAACAATTTTCATAAGAAAAATCCGGCTCCTGAACAGGACTCCCAGTTTCTATGAGGCGGACTTTGTGAAAGATGGATTTTCTAATACAGTTAGATGTTACAGTAAAATAAAACATGTTTATTGTATTCGGACGTGAAACTATAGATCCATCAAAAGGGTTGGGAGGGTTATAGGAGATTTTATGAGATATGGACAGACACTGGATTTCAGAGGTTCTTTACTAAACTTCAATAAGTTGTACCAATCCCAAGAAAATGTAACAAGACTAGACGCAGATGAACAGTAGATGTACACATTTAAAGGAAGTGGAAGAATGTATTGTTCAGTCGTCCTCACCTGGTTATATATTGGAGAAAGAAGATCGTTAATAGAAATGAGGAAGAGTTTAGGAGACACCGTTGTTGATGAGAAAGATGAGAGTTTAATCCATCGACAACTACGTAAATATATCGGCCAGAGAAAAAGCAGCTGGATTTGGGGGAACAAAGTGAGGCAGGAAAACCAGAAGAGGGAAATTTAGAGATGAGGGCTATAACATGGGATTTTCCAAAGTCTTTCAGAGATGACAACCAATCATTAATAAAATGGGAAGGTATTTTCCCGATGAATCTTGCCTTGCGGAAACCATAATCATTATTGAAGAGAAGATTGCGTTTCAAAACATTTAAAGAAATAGGAAATGAGAAGGGATTCAAATGCTTTAGATACAGTATGAGTCAAAGCAACAGTACAACAGTTGGAAACATAAATACGATCACTCTTCTTTGTGATAGTCTGTACTAATGCATATTAAAAGGTGAAAAAAAAGAGTGTTGGTTTTGAAGAAGAAGCAGAGAAGACGAACAAGCATACACGCAAGGTCAGAAGCACACTCCTTCAAAACGCGAGGATGGATACCATTTGGCCTATACGCTTTGGTTGTGAAGTTCTCTTTGAACTGACCGTAGGGAGGGGTATAGGATTAATAAAAGGAGCATTAGTGGTTGAAGTAATGTTAGGGATCTTCCAAGGAGGAGTTAGAGAAGTAAAGAGAGCCACAAAGACTTACCTTCTCAATGGAAGAGACTAATATTGCAACGTAAGAACGGAAAAGCGAAGAAAAGATGGTACGAAAAAAGTTGTCAGAGATGATTTTGGCTCAGGACCAGAAGCACCCACTTGTGCATAAAATGGAGTGGTTGTCAAGATTGCTTAGGATAGAGGAACACCTTGCCTCACAGATAACATACTTGCAATGATTATAACAAAGATGAATTTGTTTTATAGAAATGAGAGTTTTGCGAGTCCGACATGCCAGGTCCCTTGCTCGAATGGCATTAGAACAGAAATGGTTGAACCACGACCTAAAAGAAGAGGAAGCTCTAGAGGAGGAGGGGATATAGGACTCCATTGCACAGCCTCTGCTACACTCTTAGCAGAGATAGAAACATTAACAGAGTAGCAACAAGCACTTCCATGATGATGCCAATATCCACATTTACAAGTGGCAGCTGGAGGAGGAGCTGCTGTTATCAAAGGTACATTTAAAGGTTGTGGTCGGATAAACCAATTGTGTAGCTACAGCACGAAGGACAAAAGATGAGAAACAAATCCAGTGTGTTATTGGAGTGGTCGTGGTGGTATGGTTAGGGTGGGTAGTGATTTGCTCCAGATCATTTGGAATGGATAACATGTGGAGAACCGCTCCCCATGGTGAGCATTAAAGTCCCTTAAGTAGAGGACCTCAACCTGAGGGTGCCAAGATGTTTTGGCCTCATGGTAGAAATTTAGATGGTCGAAGAGTTATAAAACTTAGAGAGTGACAAAAACAAAAAAACAAAAATGAACGAAGAAAGATAGTGGCGTATGGAAAAAAAAAAAAAAACCCCGTACGGAAATGATGTTAAAGTCTCTAAACTGAAGGTATTCGAGTCGTGAAACAGGAGCATTGGTAGTCGAATTTGCATAGACACCTCCTCCCTCCTCTGAAACAAAAATCCCGAGTGAAGATTGAAAGTGGAGACGAGAAAGGTGTTAGTGACAACATCAGAAAATTTTGTCCCATATAGAAGTTAGACGAAAGGAGAGGTACTAGCTACTCACATATCGTTCAGCAGTGACGACATAACTAGAAAGGCCCCGAACGTTGGTGAAAGGAATGAGAAAGATTAAGGTAAAGATCGTGGAAGAAGACGAATTTGATTTGTATAGGTAACCCTGACAAGTTTATAGTGCACCCCATGCTCATCTTATGAGCGGTAGCACAAAAGGATTATAGAAGCCACAAAGATCCCACTGGGCTGATATAACATTGGTAGTTAAAAAGATTGTTTCATATTACACGTTTCACTGCAAATTTTACATAGTTCCATTTGGTAAGTTTTACCGACTAGATACAAAAAGTGGATACAAACTTTAGATTTCAGGTATCTTGTAATTAACAATAAGGTGTTGTCGTATTTCTTGTAAGGTTTATTCAAACGTTTCCCTAAAAGGCTCTGTTTTTTTTGAAATTCGAAGACGGTGTTCTAGGTGGTGTCCATATATTTGACCACAAGCTTAAAATTCACATGATTAACATTCCAGATAGGCCAAAATGCCAATAGTACCTATAGCCTACCCTTAGTCTAGCAATCACATCTTGTAATCTGCTAATCTTGTTACTTTCTCCATATACATGTTTTAACACATTCCACTGTGATGGAAAATGTTTTAATTTGTGCTTATCTGAAGTTCTCGTGCTTCAAAGAGGTCTGTTAGTTTCTTTCTAATTGCAGTTCTGAGACATCTAAATGCCAACCCAATGTTGTGTTCAACATCGCCTTTACTAGGTGCAAGTTTGACTGAAGTATCAGCTTTGTCATGTTCCATAACTTTTTTTTGAATCTCTTGAGCAATAATTTTTGAGTATTTGTGTCTGGCTTCAGAGACCAACATGTTAAATTCTGATCTCAGGGTGTTAAGACAAATAATCAGAGACAATTAAGACGTCTGTGGCAGTGATTTCCACCAGCTCAAGTGCGATAAGTATGGCGGACTTACCACTTTGTAGAGTAGATGTCCAGCTGTTTATTCTAACATTTCCTCTATTCTATTACTATTGGGCTGGATCACAATGGCAGTACTACCTGCTTTCTCAGTGGTACAATTGCAAGAGCCGTCACTATAGATGCACTGGGCTCTCTTATTTTCAGTCTGGAGTTTCTATATATATTCAGGAGCACTGGTTTTGGCTGTGTTGAAGGTGAAGATTATCAGTAATTAGATCATATATGGATAAGTAGGTGTAGTAATGTCAAAGGGAGTTATCTGCCAGGGAGGAGGAAATGCTGCTGCTTCCTAATTTAATTCAAATTATGTACAACAATCATTGTTATGTTGTTGGCTGTTATTTGGATCCATTTAGTTTCACTTGTGCCGTATATGGTTTAACAATTCTTTAGAGACAACGCATTCTGAATCACGACGCAGAAGTTTCAGTCGTATCATAAGATTGATTTCAAGTATTCTGTCTTCAATGCTGGGAATACCAAGCTCTGCTCGCATGATGAGAACTTTAGTGGACTTCAGGAGACCAAGTATCAATCTTAAGGTTTGATTTTGTATTTTTCAAGTCTGTTGATACCTTTCCTGTTGGGTATGACCAAAACTGATGTGTGGTAATCTAGTACAGACCTTATATAAGCTAAGTACATCATTTCAACAATTCTAATATTTGCACCATGAAGAGGATTGTACCCTGCTAAAGTTCTAAGAGCTCTGAGTCCATCTGTGCACTGTAGATTTATCTTTTGCCAGCTGCAACACATGGGACTGAGACACCAAGATATTTAGAGGAGACATAGTCAATCGGCTTTCCATCAATTTTCACTTCAGACGGTCCGCTTCTACCGTTACCGATTCGTTTATTGAAGAACTTGATTCTATCCGCAGAATGATAAAGCCAAGGCTTTCACAGTCTGTGTGTGTTCAGTCAAGAACGGTTTGCATTCCTCGATGTGTTTTGTTGTGTATAAGAATATCGTCAGTGTAACTAATTGTGATATTTCTAGGACCTCTGGAATCTATTTCAGTGAAGCATTGATTAGTATGTTGAGAAAGGTAGGTCTAAGTACTCCACCATGACAAGTGCCAAGCAGCATGTCTTTAACTTCACACAGCAGACTTTCTATCAGAGAGATAAATTCATCATTTTGATTGTGTTTAGGTATTGGTACAATTAGGTTGTTGGTCCTTGAGGAAGGTAAATGACCCGTGGCGCAACTCATATTATGCAGTAATGACGAGCTACGAGGGACGCGGTTTAAAAGTCTAACAATGTCACAAGTTATACCGTCCTCTCTAGGGGCAGTATTGCCCCTTGGTAAGAGCTACATCAAGTTCAAACTCCGTGAATGGCACATCACATTATTGTGTCGCTTGATTTGCATGAATTGCGTTAGATATCTTTGGACTTGCACAAAACATCCCTAGTCTTAAGTGGCAGCATGTTATAGCTAGTAGTATGAGCATATTTCATGATTAAGTCGTTGCCTTTTACAACGAGATGTGATGATATTCTTGCTTGTTTTTCTTTCCAGTGATTCTGTTGATACCCTTCCAGGTTTGGTTTAGAGGAATGTCTTGCTTTAGTCCAATAACAAACTGTTCCCATTCATTCTAAATTCCGTTATTCGTTCCCTCACTGCTGCATTTCCTGTTTGAAATAATTTAGCAATATGGGTATTCGAAGTTGTCTATATCCTATTCCTAGTTGCCTGACTGTGAATTTATGCTGTTTCAGTTCGGGGTCATTATAGTACTCATGTGGCCTATTGTGAGGTGCTGGCACGGAGGGCATAACATGGTTCCGGAGATCACTTCACCACTCCTAATTCAGGGGAGCAGTACTTCTCTGGGCGGCTACTGTTTACAATCTATTGACACGGAAGGTGTAAGATGGTTCCGAGCATCACTTCAACACTCCTAAGTAAGGGTGGTAGTACTTCCTCGGGCGGGCACTGTTTAAATCCACTGATACGGAAGTTGTAAGATAATTCCGGGCATCACTATAGCGCTCCAAGTCAGGGAAGTAGTGCTGCCTCGGGTGGGTGTTTTCTACAATTTACTGACACGGAGCATGTAGAATGGCTCCAAGCATGACTTTACACTCTCAAGTCAAGAAGTTAAGACCTTTCTGGGTGGGTGGCTGCCGTTCACAACCTACTGACACGGAGGACCTGAGATAGTTCCCACTATTACTTCAAGAGGGTAGTTCTTCCCTAGGAGATTGCTTTCTACAACCTATCAGCTATATGGCCAGGTATCACTATTTCTGCAAATATGTGAACGGTATATTCTATATACGTTTATGTATATTTGCAACACACAAAAGAACTCTTGTAGACATCATTTATTATGGTTGATTAATGCATAACAATAATCATACTTGTTTATACTGTGATGAAGATTTCACGGTCAATCTGATGCTAACAACACCGCTAGATTTGATTGACAAATCTTTATTATTAAGTTACAGTGGCTGTTGACAGATTTGTCAGTTCATGACTTACGGTTAAAGGTGATTGGTTACTATCATAAAAGATATACCTGATCACGAGGAACAATAGAATCAATGACCTTCGTCATCAGTCCTACACTTACCCCATGCACTAGAAGCATCCACATAAATCTCTGTTACGTTCCTTTCCTGGGCCAACATTTCCACTAATATACGTCTCTGTCTGTAGGAAGGAGACCTTCATTCTGCATCTTGTTATCATTATGCTTTTTCTTACTAACAGACTGCACCCTAACTGTTCTTTGATCCAATATTTATAAGTCATGTCAAAGGTTTAGGGGTAGGGCGCTCTATAAGAGAGGGAACATAAACTTTCGCTTCTCTTCTTTCTTATCGTATCTTCTCCCGGACAAGGAAGATTACAGTTTTTTTTTTTTTTTCCACTTTCATTTCTATATTTCAACTAGGTCATCAATTATGTTAACCCAGGCATTCGAACTTACTGTAAAGGATCGGGTAAAAACGGCATTGGTTTCATGGATGTTTTGAAGAATCATTTGTCCAAAGTGAAGTGAATTTTATCGAAGGTGTAGTGAAGATAGGTTTAGTGAGTGATAGTATAGGGGATGACATACTACATGTATGATAGTGTCTACCTCCATGATGAACATGACGGTCAGTGTGGAGGGAGAGATATTGCATGTACGATAGTGTTTACCCCTATTGTGAACATGACGGTCAGTGTGGAGGGAGACATGCAATCGTTCGCTATCTTCGGCGCATCTTACTTTCTCTTCACAAAAACACTTCAGTAGTTATGCAGACGCGTCTTCCATGGCCACGGTATAAATGATTATCGTCCTAGGTTTCCCCAGTTTGCTCTGTAGTGATTCCTTGAAAAATTGTATTGATTGTTCGTCGTGCACAAAGATGAAGATTAACTATTGTTTAGCTGATCTGGTGAAGGACTCTGGCCAAGCCATTGTTCACAGCCGTTATACTAGTGACAAAATCTGATTTTGTTTCCCTTTATGACGTGAACTCAGTGGCTCGAGTGGACGATTCATCCTAACTTTATGTCCGTGTAGGATCGAACTTTCTAAATAGGCTGACTACTGCCAATTTCTCCTGTCCGTATGTGAAACATATGTACATACTGTGGTAGCGGAACATCTGTGACAATTATATTGTAGTCCCCGGGTGAGGCTAGGTAACCGTGCACCAACTCCAGCCCCACACTGACGCACACGCTCCCGGCCTCCGGCAGGCCACACCTGCTCCACTCAACAAAGACCACTCCCAGAAAAATCGGTACCAGCAATGTATTTTCGTACTTATATTCTCAACAAACAAGTAGATATTCATGTGTTCTCTAACATATGTTCATAGATAGTACTATGAAGGTTATCAAACTCGTGAAAAAAATAGTTTCAATTATTGACCCAGAATGTGGAAATCCTGGAAACAGCATCATCACGTTTGATGTTGCCACCGCGACCTCATGTGGTGATGATGATCATCCGTAGTGGTGACTTAGCTGTGGGAGGGTGAAGGCTGCTGTGTGTGTTTAGCCTCCTGAACATGTGTGTAATCATCTGTCGTTCCGGTGAATCATTTCTGTAGTAAGTGTTAAGGAAATCTAGAATTCGTTTAATTTTTGTTAAAAAACAAACGAATAGACGTTGTCGATATTTGATTAGCATGTACAGTGTTAGGCGGTTTACGTATAGCAATGTTTTATTTCTCACTTCTTATCAATCATACTTTCGGTACTATGAATACAACCAGAAGAAAAACGAAAACAAATGTTCAATGCAAAAACGTGAGGTTATGGTAAACTGTTGGTGTTATATGCTTGGTGCACTGTATGTAAAAGGATGACCCCGAGCATGCGTGGCTCTGCCTGCCACAGAAAACTGCTTTTCTATATTACTTCTTTTTGACAACAGTTGAACTTTTTTTTTTTTTTTTTGCGAAGTGCACTTCTACGTACAAAATTTTGTTGATTTATGTTTGCTGGTCACACGTTGTCACCTGCCAACCAGTTAAGACAACGTCATTGAATATGCTACAATGTGGAGCGAACGTGGGTCGACACACAAGTAATGGGTGCACTACATGTTAATGGTCGTCTTGAACCGAACTATTTGTCATTTGTATACTTATACGCGTCTGTAGTACCATTTTAAACCCCTCTGATCGCTGAATCATCCTGGTGAAGAAAAAGAATTTCGCCTCATTGAAGTAAAAACGTTTACTAAATAGTTTGTACTAATTACTACGAGTGAAATCAGACAAGTCCAGTAACAAATAACTGCGTAGATCGAAATTTACAAAACCTATGAAAATCTTAGATACCTGTATCAAAGTACCTTTTTTACCTTCTCTTTTCTTAGATAAGTTAACGACGTTTGTAGGCTTTCATAGGATTTGTTTCTCAGTTCGCAAATCACCTTGGTAGCTTGCTGTTGTACGGACTATTCTATGTGTTTTCATAAGTAGGGTGACCCAAACTGAACGCATGGAGGAGACGCATCAGTGAACTGTAAAGAGTGAGGATTATTATCTTAGACTTAAAATTGAATGCTTACCCATAAGGCCTAGAATTCTGTTCGCCATTTTCCATTCCTGTGCACTGCACGTGGTTTTAGGTCATCACTGATCATTACGTCTATCTCCTCGTATTCGATTTCTAAAAAAGCCAAATTCCTACGATATGTACAAATTTGCACTTACCGATGTTATTTACGATTAATTTGCCAACTGTGACCCAAGAGCAGACGATCAATATCTGCTTTACTTTTATTTCCCAGCTTAGTATAATCTGTGAATTTTGATAACTTACAAATCAACCCACTATCATCAATAATGTACACACATGAAGAAATTCAAACAGCAGCAGACCAGTGGGTCCTTTCGAGGCTGTTAGTGACAGTGGAAGATATCAGAAACTCACAGAAGACTGTGATAAGAGTCACAAGACATACAGATGATTCAAAAAGAACCTGCAAACTGTTATTATGACTTACGATGGCGTAAATGTTGGAAGTCGTGGACTTGAGCGAAATATCTATTGAATCTATTAAGATATCTATAGTTCCACGTTCAACCACTCTTATTGGAAAAGCGTTTCATATATCAACAATTCGAGGTAAAACGTTTGCCCACGAGTTTGTATCCATCACTATTCGTGATATCAGATGAATTAAGTCTTAAGCAGCTTGATAGGTCAAGATTATCAAAGCCTTTGATAATTATGAATACCCTTTTTGGATCATTTCTTAACCTTCCTTTTTTAAGCTAATGGTTTCAATTCGCTTCATCAGCTCTTAAAGGATTTACTTCTCTACCTGGTAATCATTTTGGTAGCTCAATGATGCACTCTCTCCATTCTAAGTGAGGTGACTAAAAAACAATATTCAAGATGAAGATAAAGCAATGAACTGTAAAGAATAATGATTATTTCCTTGAACATGCATTCGAAGGCCACTACCTATAAATCTAAGAATTTTGTTCATTCTTTTCATTGCTTCTGCGCACTGCTTACTTGATTCTGGGTTACCAGAGATCACTATGCCAAGTCTTTTTCTTCATTTACCTTTTGCAGTCCAACAGAATTCACACTTGCCTTTTCATTTTTACTACCATTATGTAAAACTCTGCACTCATTACATCCAAATTCATTTGCCACCTATAAACTCAGTCTATCAATTTGCCTAAGTAATTTTAAGGCTACAGATATTGAAGTTCATTTGCAGATATATTTCTCAGCTTCGTACTGTCAGTGAATTCTGATATCTTGCAATGCAGCCCATCATAAATATCATTACTATACATAAGAAAACCAGTCTCAAAACTGATCTTTGTGGCACACCACTTGTTACATTTAACAATTCTGAAGCAAAATCATTACTCACAACTCTTTGTTTATGGCCTGTTAACCAATTTCCCATCCAAGTACAACCCCATCAATGCCATTTTACTTCATTTCTACTAGTAACCCTTGATGCAGAACCTTATCGAATACTTTTTGAAAATCTAGATAGATTACATCAACTGCTTAATTTTATCAAACATGTTGATTTCATCATAAAAGAAATCAAGCACATCTGTCACATACAAGAGATCTTGTAAAAACTATTCTGCGAATTGTTAAGTGGTGGTCCTCTAAATCGTTTACGATTGTAATCTCGAATGATGGCTTCCAAAAGTTTTCCAGCTAAAGATTTTGAACTAACTGGATGATAATTTCCAGGCACTGACCTTATTTGAATATCAGTGTTACAATTGCAAACTTTTCCTGTAGCAAGTGATTTATTGAACAGGACAGTCAAGGGCTTAACTATCTCAGTTTTCACCTCTTTCATTGTTCTCGGATAAAAACGGTATCATATTCATGGATGACAAAATGTTATACAATACGAGCAAAATTCTAGACTATAACAAAATGTATGACATATTCAGTAATCCAAGTTTGTCGGGAGGGCACAGCATCTGGGTGGGATGGGGTTATCGAGTATACCATACAAGGCAAAGTTTAACAGACCTGCTGAAACTGAGCCATGACTCCAGCTTGGTACTGCAGTATGTGTGAAACAACTGTCTGCTGCAACTGGTTCAACTGGGCCACAACAGCCTCCTGTGGCTGTGTAGATGTTGATGGTGGTGGAGATTCTGCAGCAGATACTGGAGGTGATAGTGTCTTTTTCTCTTCCTCTTTATCTTCTTTATCTTCTTCCTTTTCATCATCTTTCTCCTTTTTTACAACTACTTCTGTTCCTTGCTCTGAATTGCTTTTCTGTCCCTGCTCCTTTTCCATTCCTTTTTTCCTCTTACTACGCTGCCTCTTCCTCATGAGTGCAACGATTTGGTTCTTACCACTAAGTCATCCCTTTCCTTGCCATCTGTCCTTGCAACCCCCAAGCAATTCTGCAAAGCATAAATATCTTAATAGATTTCATAATCTAAAACTTAATTGTGAAGCCTGAATCTTACATTCAAATAAAGCTGTACTTGGTACAAACAACCACATCAAACATCAATAAGTTCTTAAAATAATATGCAGCACTGTATGACAAATCATCACAGTTCATTGCCAAATTTTCATTTCAAATGGTAACCAAGCTGAGCAATATCTGTCTTCAGCAAAATTCTATATCTATGAACTCAAGCAATAAATGATTTCCATCTGCAGGTGGTATCAAAGGATACCTAAACAGCATGTACAGTGATACACACTTCAAATCAAAATTTCATCTTACAAGGAATGTCCATAGTTACTTAGAATAAGTTAATAAAAAAAGGTGAAAAAGAAAGAAATCTAAAGTGAAAAGTGTATAATCTCAGGAAACCGGGATATAGGCCAGCAAAGGAAAGCACTCACCAGCATGGCCCATCTTTCACACAAACAGAGCCAGCTCACACTAGCAATGGTAGGAGTCAGATATCACTCACTGGTACATTTGAGAAATATTTATGAAGGACAGAAACAAGAAATCAAGTCAAAAAAATTTAAAGGTATTTATGATTAATGTCTGTAAATAAGCCACAGTGATTGAGGAAAAAAAAAATCTAAAGAGCAGTCACTTTAACTCACCTTATCTCCCTACCAACTACTCATGGGGGAATGATCATAAGGATTATGAGAAGAGACACAAAAAAGGAAATGAGTAAAGGTATATATATAAAAAAAACCAGCATAAAAGATTCACTGAGAGATGGAAGAACAGAAGAAATACGAGGGTGGAATTAGACATAATAGAGAGGGGGGAGATATGGCACACGATATAATTAAATAATCAAAGAGACAAAAACCATTACCGGTAATTGTTTTCAAAGGCAATTAGATGGGGAGATGACCTAACAGCAAAGAAATCTTGCAATACAGTTTGTCCTTGTACAATAGTTAAATGCACATAAACGGGGACATGACATGCTAGTAAGAAAATGGGGTATTGTCTGTTGATGTACAAAAGTCAGAAAAATATATATATATTGGAAAAAATAATTTCCTTATGTTTTTCGAGAAGGTCTGCCCTAAGCAGCCAACAAGGACTCTCATGTGTGTTTTCACACCCAACCTCATACTTCCAAACTTGATCCCCTTGTCCTATGCCACAATGATGGTTTACTCTCCCTCTTCTATAGGTAATACTTTGCTTTTTGCTCCCGAGAGTTGGCTGCTTGTGTGCCCACACCACTAGCTAGACCATTCAATACTCGGCAAGCTGCTGTGTCACATGATTATTGTATGAGCATCAGCAACTCCAGGGTAGGCCATTTTGATACCTGCTTCTTTCCCTATATGTCAAAGCTTTGAAACTCTCTACCTTGTCACATCTTTCCAAATAACTATAATCTGGCACATTTCAAAAGAGGTTCTTCACTTTCTCAAAAATCTGTAAATACTTTCCCTTGTCATTTCTTTTCCTGTTTCATAATTCTCTCTTTATTTCAATTAAGACCTGGCCTTTATGTGGACTTTTGTCCTTGATTGGAGCCTTCAAAAAAAAATTTAAATAAATAAATAAAAAATTACTTGCTGTGCTGCTACCAATCTGCCAAAAGGAAAGGCTAGCACATAGTGCTCACCACAGGAAACATAGTTATGAAGAATGAGCTGCGTGAGTTAAGTGTTGTCAAGGATTACACATGACAATAAGAGATTGTATATTTGTACACAGAATGCCAGTAGTCCATATGTTAGTGAGGCAGAATGAAAAGAAAGCTACCTGGGTCAGAGGAGTGCAACTTGAAAACCACAAAAGTGCTGGCTCACTAAGCAGACATACACCAAAGAGAACACAAAAGGTCTGAAGTACAATGTGAAATACAATTCATGTACAGGAGGCAAAAACAAACTACAGACCTACATAAGCCACATGGAAGGTAACCAGTTAATGAAATGGTGGACACAGACCAGAAACTCAAAATGTCATACAAAACACAGGAAATGAAAGATGAAAGAGCTTATCAGTATCATTATTTTGATTTGTCGCTGTCTCCCGCGTTAGCAAGGTAGCGCAAGGAAACAGACGAAAGAATGGCCCAACCCACCAACATACACATGTATATACATACACGTCCACACACGCAAATATACATACCTATACATCTCAACGTATACATATATATACACACACAGACATATACATATATACACATGTACATAATTCATACTGTCTGCCTTTATTAATTCCCATCGCCACCTCGCCACACATGGAATAACAACCCTGTCCCCTGGGGATAGGGGAGAAAGAATACTTCCCATGCATTCCTCACGTGTCGTAGAAGGCAACTAAAGGGGACGGGAGCAGGGTGCTAGAAACCCTCCCCTCCTTGTATCTTAACTTTCTAAAAGGGGAAACAGAAGAAGGCGTTATAGGTAGGAGACTCAAAATTCATTTGGTGATCATTGGGAATTTTGTATTACAGTAGGTGCAAACATCACTCTTGGAAAGGTTTATGGTAGAGATTGAAGTAAGGGATCTAGTAGTGAAGAGGGGAAGAAGCCTTAAACATATGGGATTCAGAGAGAAAATCAGGGATGAAGTGGACGGATGATGTTTTACAGATGGAAGGTTAAATTTGAGACTGAGGATGTTGTAGAAATGAATTGAGAAGAGCCAGGTGTAAGAGCCATGTCCAGGAGAGTGGAGTTGGTCCCAGTCTCTTGATGTTAGTCATGGGGACACATTGTGGTACTGTTTGAGTTCATCGCAGGAGAATCTGAATGGAGATGTGTGATTATGATATTTGCAAAGATGGAGAAATTGGAGAGTAGAGTAAAGGGTTTTATGAGTTATGTGCTGTCGAGTGTTATGTTAGAAATGAAGAGGGTGTGAGTTTGTTGATTGGATACTATCAGCCCTTATGTAGGTAAGGAGATTGGATGGTGTCTGTTCCCTTGATTTGTGTTATATAAACATATTGGTGTATTTCCTAATGAAAAAGTTGGTGATCCTTCTCTTAAAAGTCAAACTAATCAAAAACAAATTAAAGCCCATTAGTGGTGTATGGTTCACATTTGTTGAAGGCATGGGATTGTACATCTGGCTAATCTATATACTGATCTTCTGGTTTGTCTCTAAAAGAGTGGACAGAAAATCACTGATACTAGTTTTTATGATTTTATTTGTTTCCTATGATACTTTTTATTAGAAAATATTAAATTCTGAATTATTTGCAAAAGAATTAAATCACTTATTGTTGTAAACTATGAGTTTGTTTAGATTTAAAGATGATAATTTAAAGACCTTATTGAGTACTCATTCTTCAGACCATTTTTTGATGCCTGTGACGGGATTTTCCTTAACTACACATGGACAGATGACCACTTGAAACGTTCTAGAAAAGCAGCTGGTGAACAGTGTAACCAGGTCTATGTGGGTCTGGATGTATTTGGCCGTAACTTCTTTGGTGGAGGAAAATATAACACATTCAAGGTATTGTAACTCTTTCATAGAATTAACTATGCATTGAATTATTGGGACCAAACTGTTGCATGCTCAAAATTGTTGATGCTTTTGCAGGGTGTAGATTTATTAGTCTTGGTTATCTCATTTCCAACAGACTGCATACTCGCCCCTCTCTCCAAAGCTCTTGCATTTACCTTCCTAACCACTGCATCTATAAGCAAGTCAAACAACCGTGAGGATATCACACACCCCTGCTGCAGACAAACCCTCACTGGTAACCAGTCACTCTCCTCTCTTACTACTCTTACACATGCCTCACGCCCTTGAGAAGAACTTTTCTACTTCTAGCAGCTTACCTCCCACACTGTACACTATTAAGACCTTCAACAAAA
>JAUUDZ010410062.1:0-15229 GCA_032361705.1 Panulirus versicolor | reverse complement strand
AGAGAGAGAGAGAGAGAGCGGCCGGGCCGGGTTGATGTGACGCACTATATCTCACTCAACCATCAAGGAGGTGGAAACATATTCGACCATGAAGACAGACGACGTTTCTAGGAAAGAGATAAATAATTACTCTCACTTATACTGATCCTGTCGAGGGTTTACGAACGACTGTCACCGGAGCAGACAAATATAAGAGGAATTTTAGAAATAAGGGAACAGGACTTTATTCGCTTGGAAAATCCGATTAGATTATATAGTATAGCTCGAGAGTCTGTTGTCCAGGTCAGATATGAGGGATGAGACAGAACGAGTGAGGGTGGATGGTGAGTATGCAGAGGCAGTACAGACATCAGCACAGAAGTGAACTAGATTACTGGTCGATGGAATATCCCAACGTTAAATGGTTACATAATACATGTGCACTGCCAGTTGAAGCTGGTAACACTGCACTGCACTGCAGGCACTTTAACATTTTTTTGTTCTAAGTTGAAGGCTCCAGTCACGGACAAAAGTCCAAACCAAGGCCGAGCCTTAATTGAAATATAGAAAGGATTATGAAAAAAACAAGATACGGGGAAGCATTTACGAATTTTGGAGGTGAGAAACTTCACTTAAAATGTGGCAGGTTAAAGTTATTGGGAAAGACATGAGAGGGTACAGAGTTAAGGGGTTCCGCTTCTTTCAGAAATACTCTTCTTGTTCAGGACTGAGAGGAGGCAATCATGGAACTGAAAAAGAAATGGATAAAATACTAGGTACTAGTTACGAAAGCAAGGAGGAGGGAGATCTGCTACTATTAATTTGTGGGGAACAAGAAAGATGAGATAACCATTCTCCCGTACATCTCTTGGTGGTGTATGGGAGCCACACGGGGGGAAACCAGATATCATACCTCACACAAAGCATCCGGGGTAGCTTCAACCAATCCCCAATTCCCCTCCAGCAGAAGGAGGCAGTACAGTCACCAGTAGACGTCGCCTTTAAACACGAAAAATTAATGATCTGAGAAGACTGAAATCCAAGTCCCTGAGCAAGGGCAATATTGAGACAATCTGAAGTTTTTGGATTATATAAAGTCAAAGGTGTAAGAGATGGATCATCAGACAGGTCTCCTCCACCTCTGTGGGACGGGCTGAACTAGTGCGTGTTTTCCAAGACAAAGGGACAATGCTGGATCCTGGGGCAGGAGGCAACACAGACGAGCATGCACAGGTCCACGCCTTCAGAACACGAGGGGTGAGGAGATATCATCGTACCATCCGGTGTGTGTAAACTTAACTTCCATTTAAGAAAGGAGCAATGTTCTCTGAACCTTGAGACGGGACATTATAGAGGAAAATCGCAGGGTGTGTCAGAAGCGAATGTAGGCGAGGAATGTCGGAATCAGCCACAGTGAAAGGAAATGATGAGGGCGCAAGATCGTGACGTGTCAGCAGGCGACACCTACAACAGGAACATCTGTACCGCAACACGGAGGGGAAGGTGAATTTGAAGAGGGGTTAACATACTATTGGTTATGGACCAGAAAAACTCATGAGTAGGACATGAGCACGATGAGTCAGCACACTTCTTACGTACGTACAAGGGAGAGTCTGACGTCAGGAGGTGTAAATATACAATGATTTACAGCGGGTATTGAGACCGAGTCGCATGACGGGGGAAGTTCCCATGGCGGCTAGAGCCGGTCCCTGGTCCATGCGGAGGGAGACCAAGAATAACCACACCAAGGATGAGGGAGACAGTCCTAGAGGAAGGTCTACAGTCTGCCTCTATATACGTACACAGACCGGAAGATCATGTAAGGTGAAGCGACGCGAATTCCTTGCCTGAGCGTCTTTTCAACCAGAGAGGCACAAAGTGAGGATAAAGAGTATCAGAAAAGAGACGTGAGGACTGCGATCACACGATCCCAAAGAGGGCAAAATTGTGATGCAATACCAAAGTGGGTTTGAGGAGATCAGAGATGGACTCCGCTGGAGATTAGGTCTGGGATGATCATGGACCAAAGCAAGATGTCTGGTTAGTTGTTCCTTGTGAAAGAGAGCCTCACTGCTCCTCCTACCAGACATCACAGCCTCGTCCTAGGTGGCGACACGGTCGAGGAATGTATGAAGAGATCAGCTGGTGACCCAAAAAAGAAAAGACGAGAGGAGAAAGAAGCCCTGAGCCAGGTGGCATTAAGTCAGGAGAGTCAAGGTCAACGAGGTGAGCAACAGGCGTGATTATGTGATCCCCCGGCCACCTGCCATGAGGAAACCGTGATACATATCACAGCGGGAGAGACGAAAAGACCCCGCAGGAAACATCACCTACAACCTGGAGCCTCTGACCGATGGTAGCTCGGTGGTGTAATGTGCAAACATACACATACGTCTCTCGGACGATAATTATCAAGGACACGGAGGAGGAGGCGGGTCTGACGGAACTGTTGGAGACACGGCAGGAGCCCATACTACGGCGGTCTGAGCCAACGTGCCACTACCGTTACCAGGGCCAGCACAGGTGAAGTGGATGGTGCTTATACACACAGCATACGATTTTGATGTAATGGAAGAAGACACACTAGAAAACCATCCCTTATTGTGCATGTGGAGAGGGATCAGGGAGTCTCGTCCACAGCACAGTGTTGTACACGTGGCAGTGTAATTCAAGACCGAAAGGAATCCGGTAAAAAAAGGGACACAGAAAAGTGCAGCACAGAGAGCAGGGTTACACGTGTGGTACCGGCATGCGCACCACACCCCTCGAGATGCCACCACCACCACCTGACCCTGGAGGCTTCCCTGAGTGTATGTCAATAACGGGCTGGTGCCTGGCCGTCTTTACTACTGCCGCAGCAGAGAGTAATCAGGTGTTATTGCCTCTTGTCATGTAACTTGTGTTCATGTCAACCTTTCTCAAGCACACCACCTGATTACATAATACCACGTCTTACCAAGCAACCATGAAATCATTTTTTTTTCCTTGGAACACTGCCACGGGGTTTGGTTACATCTACTTCATATATTTCTTTTGCATATTCACATCGCATATTTTACGATGGCCTCCGACCAAGCCACCATGTGGCTCCTCTGCTCTTAAGGGCTATCAAAGGCCAGTAGGCCTATATAACCACCACCCCATCTAAACTGGTCAGGCAGGCCTTGTCGGTAGATCTCTTATGTTCCTAATGGCTGGAGGAAAAGGATTAAACAATTCTGGACCCCGGAAGTTTACGGCTTCTACCACTTTATTCATAGCAACATTCGAACTTACCATCAACATTTCTAGTCTTCCATTTTTGTCGGCAGAAAAAAAGGAACTATTTCTTTGAGTTAATTGGCAACCATAACTTCCACGACTCCCTCAAGTATATGATGCATCTCTCCTCCCGTCTGTAATCTACACTTCAGCAGAGCAGCCGCGTGTTTCAGTCGTTCCCAGTAGATCAGATCCCTGACAGTATCAATATGGGCCGTGGGAGATGTTTACAAACTTTTTAAATCTTCAATTTCGTCCGCCCTGAAATGTGATGTTAGCACACTGGAGTATCTGTTCGGGAGGGTATCAGTGCCTTGAAGAGCGTAATCACTGAGTTTATCTCTCGTCTTGAAAGTCCGTATTATCCGGCCTGTCATCTTCTGCAAAGACGCAACTGTTTGCTGTGTTCGTCGAGGGTGTCATCAAACATTATCATCCTGAGGTCTTTGACAATGCACCTCCCACAGGAGATGGTGTCTCTCTATTTCTCACTAGGATTCTGTTGTCTCGTCATAACTACACATGACAACCAGAGAATGGATGTGAGCGAATGCGGGCTTTCTTCGTCGGGTTTCTGGCGCTATCTCGCTAACGCGGGATATGGCGATGAAGTACTAAAGAAAAAGAAAGACTATATAAATAATCTCTGGGAACATACATGTAGTTAGTGGCCCCAGTGTCAGCCACTGAGAACATGGGGTCAGGTCAAAGGCCAGGCCATCATATTGCAAGGGCTACACCGTCATGCTCAAGGATGGTACCGTCATGCTCAAGGATGGTACCGTCATGCTCAAGGATGGTACCGTCACGCTCAAGTATCGTACCGTCATGGTCAAGGATGGTACCGTCATGCTCACAGGTTTCATAAGACACCAAACACTTGATGAGTTTACATAGCAGGTGTGACGACCAAGCCATACGGAAAGCATTCCGTCCTACTTCCATCGTAGTCCTGACGAGGGCGAGCCATGACGACGAAGGCGGTACGGCGTAGTTCTCAAGAGGTTAGGTCACATGTGCAGCTCATCAAGCTCAAAGGGTTAAGTCGACGTAGTTAAAAGGGTTAAGTCGTGGTAGTCCAGGGGGATTAAGAGCTTTGTTAGTACTGGATACCGGAACGAGAAAACCTCCCACCATCGTTATCATCTCATTCCTGACTGATAAAGTCTCTTAAAAGATTCAGGAAAACATTAAGCTACTCCAACAACACTGATGACACGTGGAGGGCTTGGCGAGGGGGCCTGGCTGAGGCACTCTTACCTAATGCTGGAAGGTCAACTTTCTAACATCGACTACCGACCAAATACGAACCATCAGCGTCACATTGCACACGATAAATCCCTAATGATGTCTACAGCTTCCCTCCGGCACCACTGCAAGGGTCAGTAGAAGACATGGTAAACATATACTAACACACACACGTTACTTGTACAACAATACGTCTGGCAAGGTCACGCTGTCTTGGGTACACTGTGAAAGGCACAAGGTGTACCACTGCACAAGACTTACCGTTAGGTAAAGGAACTGAATGAACGCTGCAGATATTATTCCATTTTCTTTGGTACGTTTCTTAAGCACGAAGGTACGATCCTCGGGCACGAAAGCAGGGCCCGTGAGCACGATGGTGCGACCCGTTAGCACGATGGTGCGACCCGTGAGCGCGACGGTGCGACCCGTGAGCACGACGGTGCGACCTGTGAGCGCAACGGTGCGACCTGTGAGCACGACGGTGCGATCCGTGAGCGCGACGGTGCGACCCGTGAGCACGACGGTGCGACCTGTGAGCACGACGGTGATTTACCTGAGCATGACGTAACGACCCGTGAGAATAATGGCTTCATTCTCTGACCCGACCCTTAACCACGGGTGACAGAAGTTGTGAAAGTGTATGTATCTTACGACCATCCCCGTCACACGGAGAAGGTTTTCAAGATTTCTTCGCCTGGTGGTTGTAAGTTGTCGAGAGCGGCCTTAATAACCCAGTTGGCAGTTAACAGGACTATAACCCATCAAACCTTCAACGGTACGGACAAGGTGCAAGCATCTATACCCAACGGTCGCACCGTCATGCTCAAATATCCTACCGTTATGCTCAAGGGTCGTGCCGCCGTGCTCGCGGGGCTAAAACGACCGTCCATAAGTGGGTCGATTTCCCGGGTTTCCTCCAACTCTAACCTGATTAGGGAAAATCTCCGCCGGTTCTCCGGTCGTGTTCTGAGTCCGGTCATGATTAGGAAACCTTCATTAAGATAAAGTTAACAGTTCACGGGAAGCCAGGGACACACAAGTTAAAAATCTTAATACGGCTTGCACAGTCCACACTGATAACACAACTGCTGCATAATGCGTACATTTAGGATCATAACCTCTTTTTCTATCTGTGTATCTATCTATCTATCTATCTATCTATATATATATATATATATATATATATATATATATATATATTGCAAGGAAAGTTCTTTATACATGCTTATCGTACGTACGTCTATACACAGGTACAGACTTTGGATCTCTATATCATTGCGTGTGACCTGTGACGGACATACAGACAGGTCGACGTGGTCTGTAGGTATGCATGAGCATGTGGCACAGTCATGTTGTGTGTAACGAACCAAGAACGAGGAAGACGAAGAATGATCAATCACTAACGTCATATTCAAATGGTTCTTGTTTGTACTCAACACAGTCTTGCCTCCACATTGCTACATCTTAATCAACATACACTAACACGAACACCACTCAGTATATCTACTTTATGAGACGCACACACCCGGCGGACGACTACACACACACACACACACACACACAAAAGCATTGATATTTAGCAATGCTTTAATCATAAAATTATTTTTCAAGGTTACAGAGATTTTCACCATCCTTAGTCTTATTGGAGATGAGCAAAGCTAGGTGCGTGAAGTGTGTTGGAGGAGGAGGAGGATGGCGGTGGAAGGTGGTGGTGGTGATGATGATGGAGAAGCCGTCAGGTGGTCGGCCCCAGACACCTGCTCCCTCCCACTGCTCCTCCAACACGGCCAGCAACACTCCCGAGCGCGACGCCCACATTAGCAGAAGTAATTACGTCAAATATCAAATGTGGAAGTTGCCACCGAGGATCATCTGGGGCTGAGTATACTGCACGTGTGGGCTGGTCATGTCGCCTCCGGGTTCCCCCTGCCTAGAGTTTCAGCGAGAGCCACACCTGACACGCAGGCACCACTGGGAAATAGGCCAGAGCATAACCTGGTGTGGAGCAGAATTCCAAAGTGACACACTTCACGACCCGTTCTACTTACCCCTGAGACACGACGGTACCACCCAAGCTGGAGTATGGCGTTACGACCCAAGCTTGAGCATGACGGTACGACTCAAGCGGGAGCATGACGGTACGACTCAAGCTTGAGGATGACGGTACGACCCAAGCTTGAGTATGATGTTACGACTCAAGCTTGAGCATGACGGTACGACCCAAGCTTGAACACGACGTTACGACCCTTGGGTGTGATGGTGGCCCGACATTTGACCAACTGTGACCCTCAAAGCCCACAGCGACATATCCCAGGGTCGTAGCGTCGTACTCGAGGGTCGTGCCGTCATGATTAGGGTGTCAGCGGACCCTGTGAACTCTCCACATACCTCCACCACGACGTACATCTACCCGAGATTAAAACCCAACATGGTGGAGAGACGACTGGTGATCATCCAGAGTCAGCCAACCATGGCATCGTGGACGAGAGCACCTGCTTGATGGCGTGCACCCGCGCTGCCGAGCCAGCCACTGACAACCTGGACGAGGTCATTAACCCCAGTAGGAAGTGACGAAAGCATTCCAAGTCAGACAAGCACGAGGGGAGCCAGCGCTGGCCGACACGAGATTCCTGCGCCGGTCGTCGTACGGCCAAATGTGGGAAATAAAGAGAGAAATTTCCCTCCCACCAGAAGCTGTATACGCCTTCAGCTTCCTCCAACGCGTCGGGAGGGACCGAACCACCAGTCCACATTCTCTGGCCCGTTGTACCGTTCCGAGTGTGGGCGCTACTCTCCAGCCGCAGGGAGGGGTATAATCATCGACGACAAATAAACACGGGAGTTTACCCAATATTTCGGCGAAGCGTTTGATGTCTTGCCCCAGAATCAATCCATCATGCAAGGCACTCCAGGAAGTGAGGGGGAGGCTGGCGGCGGCCTCGTCAAACTTCGCGCACTTGGCCATTTTGAGTGTCAAAACTCGGGCAAAAACTAGCCAAACTCAGGCGAATAATCTGTTTTATATTTCGTCATTTCGCTGCAGACAATAACTCTTACTGTACCGTGACATAAGACCAGTCACTACCACAACGTATATCGCAGTTCCGCCGACCACCAGACTATGTAATGTGCTGTAAACATGGTGTCAACACCTGAACCACGGACGGAGATATTACACAACACGACAATCCCATAAAAAAAGGCCAAATCAGACAAAAAAAAAAGCAAAACATGATCAAACACTTTGCAATCCTTGTCAGGTTCAAGGTATTTTTCCCCCACCCTGGAAAAAAGACAGGATAACAGACTAGATTCTATATCTGGAGCAGAAACACAAAGGTAATTACCGCCGGTGTCACGTGTTGCATGAGACTACGTTCTAGACGGCCCAGCTCTCGTCCTTGACACCGTTGGGATGAACGCAATCACGGCAGGAACACGACAACACTGAATGTTGAACGCCACTGAGGCTAAGGGCAGCGCCCTTCCATGTGGCTGGGCGAGTGTGACACGTTCTGAAGACAATCCAGTTGTTCCCCAATACACCAACAGGCAATTGAGGTAGCTGGCTACTCGGGAGCACCTCTGCTGCAGCCACCAAGGTGTCGGAATCCCTCCGGGTCAAGCCAGAGTAACCTTAATCTTACTTCTGTTTCCTCCAGCTCCTTCTGCCCTCTCTTCCCAGGTCCTCTCTCATACACCACCATCTACACGGCACGGCAGACCCAGCCAATGGTCTTCTCCCTCGTACCCAGACCATCTACAACACACTCAACAACTTTTCCACCCTGGTAGAGATATTAGGGGAAGGAAACCGTATCATTCCAAGAAACGTTGGATCTGAGTTCTTAGGAACAGTCTTATCTATTCGTGAAGCGGCATCACCGCCTACAGGTAATCCACAGGAAACTACTGACCTCGTCACGTGCACAACAATGAGGTACGGTCACTCAGGTGAGTGAGTCAGGATCAGGCTTGTACTACAGTACTGATGAATAGACCTTGACCTTCCATGAAATATGAAATTACAGACCTACACCAGCCCGAGATGAGCTCAGCCAGGTCCCTGTAGGGGGCGATGTGAGCCTCTGGACCGCGGCTTTCAACATCTTGGTCGACCAACGATCCAACCCAACTGCCTG
This sequence comes from Panulirus versicolor, assembly GCA_032361705.1. Classification (NCBI taxonomy): domain Eukaryota; kingdom Metazoa; phylum Arthropoda; class Malacostraca; order Decapoda; family Palinuridae; genus Panulirus; species Panulirus versicolor. Next base: position 6,599 of record JAUUDZ010410062.1, on the reverse strand, counting down.
GATCCAACACCTGGGCTGTAGGGGTACAAGACTACCTGGTATCCGTCAGGAGGAATCTTACCGACACCCTGTTACGACGGCTCCTCGCATGAGTTACGACAGTGAGCTTTACTGGCAATCAAACAAGTTTCACCGAGGCGACAACACAGATTTACAGCACGTCGACCAATATAGAGAATCTCTTACATGTTCCATCTACTTATAGCGATTAACGCCAAGTTATCACCAACACACACACAAAAACACACACAGCACTGGAAGAAGACGTGTGTGTGTGTGTGTGTGTGTGTGTGTGTGTGTGTGTGTGTGTGTGTGTGTGTGTCAAGATACAACAGTTCTAGCCTGGTGTGTGAGTGACCGTGAGCATATGGACTCCTTCTAGCTGCAAGTGTGGAACCACAAACACGGCTGACGCTGTCACCACTGGTGTGTTTCTTAATGCCGGAGACTTCCAACTGCGAATGAAGGACGTGCAACACTACTCCAAGCTGGTGTGCCTCAGATGGGAGGTGACGTACATGGGGGTCCGGGAAGGTCTAAGCCTTCGTCTGTAGGTGTGTGCTCTGAGTGCACGCGGTAGCATTCCTCTCACCGGCTGGCCAGCAGTCGGGCACCCCCCACAGGGTATCTGGCAGGATGTACACAATTCCTTATGTGCTGTTAGCCACAAGGAAAATGAAATAGGAAGATCCGAGAACTTTTGTAATAATTCACACCTTCATAATCTCTGTATTCCTGAAGACATGAATTATCAGGAAAGCGCTCGGAGCTTCGTATTTCATTTTCCTTGTGGCTATCAGCATATTTCCTAATCATGTGTTCTTCTGTGATCTATCTGCATAATGCCCAACGAATGGACGTGTGTGATGGGTCCCTCTGTCGTCGTTATAACATCGGGGTCTACGTGATCAGTCATCCCTTCACTTAAATAAGATATATTTAACGAAGAAAATAAACATTCTCTCTGAATGTCACTCAATATTCGTATCAATGGGTCTGTGGTAGGTCGAAGCTTTCTAAAACAATATAATGAAATAATTTCACAATGACGTCTTATTTCTGGGAATCGTATGTACGTACACTGGGGCTCTCCTGCAACCACCGCAGGAACACATTCACGAGTCTGGCACCATCCATTCATCTGGTGACCCTGCTCACACAATGGACGGGGTCAACAACGGACAACGGTTCGAGCGTTGACCACATCTCAGCAGTTGACGAAGGTGCCTTACATCCACCGCTGTTTTCTTATTCGGACGACGTGCGAGGAGGAACTGATGGATCTACTTACTATATGACCAAACAAACTATGCCACTTCAGGCAACACCCACACCTAGTTATATAGTGATGTAACACACACACACACACACACACACACACACACACACACACACACTACACTGAAGTTCGAAAAGTTGTATGACACAGGAATGTTCACGAGATGGAGCCATGCCCTTGCGTGACTCCCTCTCGGCACCGCACACATGAGTACCTACAAACAAGTAATGACATCCACCAACACAGACTCAAGCACCGTGAGTTCTGAGAAGGCATGACCGGGGCAACAGAGCTTTTACTCTTCCACGATACAGTAAGCTGTTTGTGACGGGTGGAGTGAGTGTTCTTCGACCGCCAGAGGGCATCTCCCAACTGTACCACAAACTGAAGAAGCTGGATTGCCAGGGTTGAAAATTTGTGTTGATGGAAGGGACCAGAGGACGCACGCGGGAGGAGCCTTTCCTAACTGGTTGGGCGCCACCAGGGGCACGCCGCGCACCTCGGGCTTCAAGTTACGGCTATTCTCGATCTATGTGTCTCACCTGGGCTGGATTTATTAGTAAATGTGTTTGTGGATGGTGGTAAGTTTACGAGAGAGAGAGAGAGAGAGAGAGAGAGAGAGAGAGAGAGAGAGAGAGAGAGAGAGAGAGAGAGAGAAATAAAGTACTACGAGGACTGCACTAACTAACAAGAGTACTTGGATAAGTTCCAAAGTTCGTCCGATACACAGCTGATGAGGGGTCGACCTGAGCAAAGGCAAGGTAATTAGAATGGAACGCAGTGAATGAGGGCCTCAACCTGACTATATATTGGCAGGAGATGAGTTACACAACTCGGACTCTGTGTGTGTGTGTGTGTGTGTGTCAAGACCTTGGGAGTCCCCCACAGTCTGTACTCAGCCCATCAACACACCACCACCCAAGAAGACTCGTGAAGGAGACAAACTGCCTTCTGTTGCACATCAAAATTTCCCTCAAGCACTCGGGAGATAGATTCAGACCACCTGTTAACAACGCTCCTCGTGCTTGGTTACCACACTTACAAACACAACAGAAAAGGTCCGGAAATAAGGGACCTGAGTTACGGTGGGGTAATTAAGGGTCTAAATGTTACCCAACAGGGAGGAGAGTTTCGACAATGTCAGCACTAAACATTTCCTTAAAATATGCAGAAAAGGAGCAAAGAGTTCGTGGTCTGAAGTAGTGCAAAACTTATTACAAAAGATGTGAAGTACTTTTCTATTATAACCAAACTGTGAGAATGTAACAAGCTCAGGCATGAAACTGTGAATGTTGAGAGAATAAACGTGTCTACAAATCTGTACGACAAGAATTATTAAAGTTCATGAGACGCGACCCCAAGGGTGTAAAATGCCTTCTTCGTAATGTAAGATTAAGTAATGACACACACACACACACACATTAGTTAATTGGTGACTATTACGACCCCTACTTCTGTAATATCTTAATTGTCTATTTTCAGTCCAATGGCTGCCCACGTTCAACAAACCGTTCTATATCATTATAATAATTAATAATTATATATTCACACACACACACACACACACACACACACACACACACACACACACTCAGTGTGATAAACTGAATTAAGACATTTATGAAAATCAAGAAAAATAGAGAAAAGATTGTACGAGTGAATACAGAAAAGAATTGTCATTCGTGGTGTGCTGAGTCACTTTCCCTTGCCTTCAAATATTCTAATTCCTGCTTAGTTTGTTTGTCTTTGTCAACATAAGCTTAGGGGTGTGTGTGTGAACCTCCAGAAGCTTAGGTGAAGCGACGTGGGTTGTTTTGAGGTTTGGAGTGTGGAGATTCATCCCTATTAGGTTGAAGCTTAAAACTGAGAAAGGATAGTCAATGTTACTCCAGAGCCAGGCAAGTTTAGAGGTTGACGCATGGCGTCAGGCAAGGTGGATGACGAGTGAGCATACAGGAGTAACTCAGTCTATGAAGAGGAGACCGGATGGGGAGGATTTTTAGGGAGGGCTTTATATTCGATAGGAAGAAGAAAAATCTTTTAGAGAATATTTAAAGGATGGGAAAGTTATTGGCCGGTGCACAGATGCAGTATCGGAAGCTAAACCTACTGGAGGAAGATATTAAGGAACTAAAAGTTAAAAGAAAATGGTTCTCCCTTACAGGGCAGGTAACCTACCCAGGGCTGGTAACCTACCCTGGTAGGGCACACACCAGTCAGGACACGTCCTACCCATATGGATGAACTTGAGCAGAGTTACAACCCGTCGGCTGGGTACACCTGCCACAGCTGTGGTACTCGTATATCTGCCAGTACCAAAGATAAGCCAAGAATTTGAAGGGATGAGAAAGCTAAAGTGGAAATAATATCGACAAAAATAGATGAACTAGAATTATCATGAGCTGGAGTTCGAGGATAGAATCAAGGGAAAATATACCTGACATTGTTGCAGTAATACTGGAGACAAAACTTACAAAAGAGTTATGATTTCACCTTTAAACTCACCTTATGTGTCTATAGGGATAACAAAAAGGGAAAGAGGTGACAGAGGCAAATGGGATGACTGATCCTCTTCATAAAGGAGAAGTTTGTGTTTCTGGAAATATAAGTAGATGGCTCATGTATACAATACGTAATGGGAAGCATAACTTTAGGAAGGGAATGGAACAGTATTGTTAATAATGTATCATTCACCTGAGGATTTTTTTTTGTATGAACGAAAATGAACAAATAACAATGAAGGAACAATCAGGATGGTACATGAAGGGGTGAAAGACATATTCGTATGAGATCGTACTGTTCGGATAGTAGGAATATTTCAATCATGAAAAGACTGACTGGGAGAATTTGAATTTTCGTAGAGGTAGAAAGTCACGGAGATAAAGTTTGTAGAGTGTATGTAGGAAAATTCCCTATATTCACATTGAAATTTTGCTGTATTAGCATTAGAATTAGAAAGGCATATTGTTATCATCAGATCTTATTATTACCCTAAACAATACACCAATTGGAAAATGTAATCCTTAATACCTGACTTTGATAGTGTGGTATATGAGGACCAGAAAAAGAACAGAGATAAAGCCAGGACCAAAGGGGAGATGTAATAAAGGAAACTCTACACAGAACTGAAGAATTTCAATGGGAACATGAATTGGGAAATATTGTTCTGTAGACGTGATGTTGGTCATTGTTATAGAAGGTGTTGTGAAATCTACGATGAAGCATGGGCATGGGTACCTTTACCTGCAAATACAGAGAGGAGGGTAAAAAAGGAGTAATACAGTTCAGTAAAACATATAAAGAAGCGAAAGAGTTCCTGTGTGAATGTTCAAGAGAGATATAGGCGGCGCTGCTTCAGCCAGCCATGATTTGAAAGGAATGAGAGAGCAAGGAATAAGTATAGCGGGATAAGAAAAGAGGAACAGAGAAGCTTTAAAAAGAATATGGGAAAGAAAGGCTGGAAAGAGAATTCGAAACTCCTCTGTAGATTTATCAGCATCAGATCATCGTCAGGTAAAGAGCAGCCAAGCTGGCTGAGCTTAGCGACGCAGAGGGAGGAAATGAAGAAGATGAGGGTGAATGATAGACAGGGGAACTGAATGACATGTTCATTGTGAAAGACCTTATGGCAGCCCCAAGACCCGTGAGATGGAAGTAGGTGGAAGGAAGGTCTGGGAAAACCTTGACGTCTTTATATACAAGACATATACAGGCTATTAAATGGCCTTAACCATTATTTTGAGGCTCACGGTGTCTATGAACTTTCTCCATATATGCTGAGGAGGAGAATTATAGTGGGATTTCAAAGGCCATTGATTTGTGTCCACCGTGGAAGAAAGAAGAGCAAGGGGTGACTCGATCGTGACATTTAGGATTTTAAACCATATTTTGTGATGTCAGATACGAACAGTTCATCGAAAGAATGGTCACAGATAGAGCAGCCAGAGGCCATAGCATGAAGTTAAGAGAGTTGTTCGAGAGGATGTAAAGGAGTATTTGTACGATATAAGAAGAGTGGTGGATGATCGGAATGTCCTAAGTAATGAAACTGACGAAGCGAACAACATACAAGATTTGAGAAAAAAAAATATTGTAGTATAGTAGAACTCCCTCCCCGTCCATTACACACACACACACACACACACACACACACACACACACCTGTCAGCATTCACATGGCCACAACATTCACCAAGACAACTCCAGCTATAATCACGAACCAGATCAATATAATCATAGCCAGATTATAATTATACGAAGGCCCTGCGGTAAGATGCCGTATCTTTAGAGCTGTTAATCCGTGTAATTGACAAGTGACAAGAACCTTATGTACAGTCGGCTAATTTGTCGCAGTCATGCCGCGATGCCAGCGCCCCCCGCTCCAGAAGCAGCAACATTGCTCTCTCTCTCTCTCTCACTCTCTCTCTCTCTCTCTCTCTCTCTCTCTCTCTCTCTCTCTCTCACTGCGTGAGACTGAACTACACATCATCAAATCTCAGAATATGAGGCTCTGTTGGTAAGACTTACATGGAATATGTGTCATGCTCCCCTTCATATGTGTAAGTTTGTTGTTGACCTCGTGTGTAACAAGCTCATGTCGGAGGGAGGGGTTGTGGACGGTAGATTGTCTTACGTGTGCTTGTGTGAAGTACATAGTACACAAACTTATGCCAAAAAAATAAAACCCCGACAAAAAAAAGTCTTTGACAAATGCAAATTTTGGGTGTCGTATCGCTTCATAAAAGATGAAGAAAACTAAGAAAAGAAATGCCCGAAGTGGGATCCAGAAAAATGCCTGAAGTGGGAGTAACTGGACAAATGGGAATGGGAATGAAGATATAGATATCGTCTTAAACCAACAGTTCACGAGTGGCCGACCCAGCATAATGGACCTCCCGAAGCCGTCGTAAGATAAAGATGAAAGTATATTATAAACGATACGATTCCTCAACGTCTTCAAAAGTCCATTCCATAAGGAACTGTGCTGGAGCATTTTCCGCTTCTCATTTGTCATTAGCTCTGACGCAGACACAAGCCACAGTTTCGTATCATTTATTGCAGATGGTATCGGAATGAGAAAGAAAAACCTAAACAGTTGGAGACGTTACAAAAACTACAACCAGACATGAGAGGTCTTTGGCATCCGACGGGCGACTAACGTTAGAAAAACTACAACCACACACGAGTCTTGGCATCCGATGGGCTGCTGATAACAAGTTGTAGAAATGGTGATGACCAGTTTCAGCAATTTAGTTAAGGAGGGGAATGTATAAAGCCAATAAAGAACACCATTGGACAGGAACAAACGCCATCCATCGTA
>JAUUDZ010410051.1:0-15229 GCA_032361705.1 Panulirus versicolor | reverse complement strand
AATACTCATTCCATCTCCTCACTTCATCACTACTTGTTACCCCTTCCCCATTTGTTCTCTTGTTAATTTGCTCTTTTGTTAGTATAGTTATATTGATAAAATATGGTACTCAAAATACAAATGCCAGTTTAGGATTGAATATGATGGTGGAAGGAACTTTAGAAACAAAATTTAGCCAATTCGTTGGGTGAGTAGGATAACTTCTTTGGTACATTGAGGTGTATGGAATGAGAGATCACTGTCTTCTTGCAAAACGGTGGATATATCTTTGGTATAGTAGTCCCTAACATTGTTTTATGTATACAAGATTTGGGGACAAGATCAAAAAATACAGTAAAGGGTTGGAAATATAATGCTTGAGGACATTCTGTGTGAGGAAGGTTGATCAAATAAGAAATGATAGGGTTAAAGAGAAGTGTAGCAGTAAGAAGAGTATGACTGATAGAGCTGAAGAGGATGTGTTCATATGGTTTGGACGTATGAAGACATATGGTTTGGATGTCTGAAGAGGATGAGTGAGGAGAGGTTGATGGAAAGGATATAATTGTCAGAAGTTGATGGGACAAGGAGAAGGTAGAGACCATATTAGAGATGGAAGGATGTAGTGAAAGAGATTTTGAGGGGTCGGGACCTGAACATGCAGGAGGGTGTAAGAAATGCATAGGACTGTACGGCTGGAGTGATGTATTATACATGGGACAACATCCTGTCACTGGGCTGAAACAGGGCAGTTGAAACAGCCAGGGGAAACAATAGAAAGGTTTATGGGGCCTGGTTTTGGATAGAGGACTATGGTTTCAGTGGATTACATATTAGAGCTAGAGAATAGATGTGAGGTATTAGGCTTTTTCTTCACCTGTTCTTGGCAATACTTTGCTAATGTGGGAAACAGCAAGCAAGTATTAGAAAGGAAAGAAGTGTTTCCATACTTCTTACAAAGACAACACTGGGAAGTTTTAGAGACTAGCTCCAAATGTTAAGGGAAACGGCTTAAGATAAAACTACCTGTTGCCTCAAAAGGATTACTCAGTAAGGGTAACTTTACGCAAATTGGTCTTTATCACAGGAGAAAAGAAGTATAAGTGAAATACCTTCGAAACTTTCCTTAGAATTTGGAAAATAGAGCCCCAAACTCTGTGTCTTCTTCATTCATTTAATATGAGGAACAGGGAATGATAACAGTTCTACTCTGATGGTCTTAGAACATATGATTCCAAGAATCTTCAGAATAGCCTCAGGGTGAAAGAGAAACCACAGCCCTGTCATGTGCCCTGTATCTGTGGTAGAGAGTGCTTAAGTCTCTTTACTGGAACTGAATGCTGTTATAGGCATTACTCAGGATTCTCTAATGAGCTCTAAAATTGCATGCTCTCTTATTGAGGGGAAGGTTTGTTAAGGGACAGTTTTAGAGAAGACATAATAAAAACTTCATGTGATTGGCATTTTTTTTATTTCAATTTATTTTTTTGTCCTTGAGAGATGATTCTGTCTGAAAGGAGGAAGCTCCTCCCCTCTCTGTACATTACTGCCCTGAAGAACATTCAAGACAAATTCAACAAACTCTGAAGAGGCCAAAGGAATGAATGATTTTTTATTTAGGAAAGATTTTATGTCCTCAGGGCTCCAGGACAGAGGTTAGCTGAAAAAAAAAAAATCCTGCAGGGGAAGGGCAGTTTGGAAGGCGAACAAAAACGGCTTTGTGACTCTTCAGGTCTTCAGGTATGGTCTAGAAGACATTAGGTACTCTGAAAACTTTAAAGGAATGATGATACAGAGACCTCTTGATTTATGCCGTTTTAGGATAATGCACATGGTCCATATACACCTTTTTTTAAGTTAAATGGAATTATGTTCGGAATAACACAACCATCATTGGTCTGGCAGTGTAGTAGTGTGGCATTGCAAGCACTGTATGAGGAGTGTATGTATGTGTGGGATGGGTATGCAGCTTCCTGCCTTGCAGTCATCAGTGTGTGGATGCAGTTTATTGTCATGGAGTGTTATAGTGTTTTATGCTGTAGTATGCTGTATACTGCACATGTTTTGCCCCTTGCATCATGCCACCAAAGCATCTTTAAAGATTTTTTAGCACCAATGATGCTAAGAAGTATAAGGCCTTCACCATTGAGGTTAAGATGGATGTGCTTAAATGTTGCCAGAGAGGTGAATGAGCGGCTGATATTAAGCATGCCCTTACTTAGTGAGTCTCCTTTATGGACTATTTGTAACATTGCCAAAAGTGGAACATTAATCTATGCATCTAAGACCGTACATGTTCATCTAAGACTAAGACCTCATGTTTCTAGTGTTCAGCTATGGAGAGGGTGGAATGAATATTTAGCACATGGATTGAACAGACTCATGAAAATGTTTTGGTCAGCATGCTTGTGGTGCAAGCAAAGGCCCAGAATATATATAATTACTTGGGAGTAGAAGAAGAAGCTGCAAAGACATTTCAAGCAAGTTCTGGTCAGTTCACAAATTTTAGGAAATATTCCATTTGCCACAACATCAAGATGAGTGGTGAGGCTGCTCTTGCTGATGTCATTGCTGCTGGAAGTTTTCTGGGAACCTTTGAGACCATTATCAGAAAAGGCATTTGCTCTTCTAAGCTGATTTTTAACATGGAGGAGACAGGATTATATTGGAAGAGAATGCCTTTAAGAATGTACTTATCCTTTGAAGAGAAGACTGCACCAGGATTCAAAGTTTCCAAGTATCTTTTCATGCTGTTTCTTAGGGATAAAGCACTTTTTGCTTGTCTAGTATTATTCCAGTCTGAAGGGGCGGATAACAGGCAAATTATTCTGTGATTATTTAGCTTGTCTAGTATTATTCCAGTCTAAAGGGGTGGATAACAGGCAAATTATTCTGTGATTATTTTGTTGCAAAGCTCCATATGGAGCTAAAGGAGTGCTATGAGAAGGAGAATATAAGGTGATAAGAAAGACAATCTTTCTTATCAATAATGCATCTGGCCATCCACCTGCAATACAGGACCTTAGTGAGGACATCAAAGTAGTCTTTCTTCTGCCTAACACTATTTTTAATCTAGCCAGCAGACCAGAGGATGATTTCTACTTTCAAGGCCTACTATTTACGGAGAACGTTTGCAAAACTTGTGATACTACAGAGAATGACTAGAGACTGTGGAGGAATTCTGAAAATCTTTCACCATCAGGGATGCCATCATGATTACCAGTGAGGCTTGGAAGAAAATCACAAGTGTTTGTATAAACAGAGTGTGGCGGAAGATTTGCCCTTAATTTGTTCATGGATATAGTGATGTAATAGCCAAACCCACTGGACCATCACCACCACCTTCGCCAACCGTGTCATCTTACCCCGATGACTCTCCCATTAACTCATCCACTCAACTCCTCTCTCTCCATCAACCACAGCATGCAATTTGGAAACAGCTGTAGACATGTGTTGGAGTTGTTTGTTATTTTCTGCCTTTATTTCCCAGAATTCATTTAACAATATGTTTATTATAGTATTTTATATTTCCTGGTACATGTATACTGTATTTTTCACTGGTATTGTATATGATACTATCTTATTTATAGTGAAACTTCCTAAACCTCACTATTTACTTTAATTTACGCGACCATTTTCAAGAACATAATTATGCTTAAATCGAGAGGTGCCTGTATTTGTACTTGGATTATATACATTAATGGAGCAATATTAACACTTGAGCACAGGATAAAACTTCCATTGCTTTGAGTTATCATACAATAAAGGAATTTAGTTGAAAATTAAACCTGTAATTTGTCTTGTGGAAAATATCTAATGTTTTTCATGCTTGCAGCAAACTAAATATTATGCATGCATATGGGAGTAGATGAGATACTTAATTCATTTAGGTAACCTTGGTGTGTTATTACAAATTTATTTAGAATGAAATATGGTTACTCCAGAATTATGTTAAAATTTTTACTTTGAAATTAATCCAATCTGCATATTTGTTTTGAAACTATGGTAAAAGTATAAGATTATTTGAATGTATTCAAAATCATGTATAGATGATAAAAGCAACCTAACTAGTTTAACTTCCCATATGTACAAGGGCCACAAGCATTGTGAGAGTGCATGTGGTGTCAGATATGTCATTAACACTTAAAGAAGGTGTTAATGATTTTTCAGTTGGTGGATGTGGCTTCACTTTCACAGCTGTAGCGAATTGGGCAGTAGACAGGCCTAAATCCCAAATAACCAGCCAACCATACTTGCTTTCCATCTTTGGATCCCCCAAGAAAACCCTTTATGGACCCCCACTTGAGAAACACTGTTCTAGTAATTGCTGTGGCAGCACATATATTAAATTAGAAAGTTAGATAATGTTCCTTTGTATTTTAATTACCCTCTATTGGCTTGACTTAGGCTTTACACTAGAACAGTGTTCTGATGAGGTGGCCTGTACTTTATCCTTCCTCTAGAATGTTTCTTTGAAGGAATCATTAAGGTGCTTAATACTTTACTTGCACCTTTCTGAGATCCCTCAACACTTACATTTTCGTTCTCAATAAATGTATTGCACTGCAGGCACTACAAGTCTTCCATGCAACATCTATCTGGTTTTCATTTGTAAACAACTATACGTTCAGTAAGATAGCACATAGAAGAAAATGGGTTTTGAGTATTCAGATTTTCACCATTCTTGCAGATGTGTTTGCCTCACTCTTTGAGGACAGTGACTTGGTAGCATCAGATTTGGCTTCAGCACTAGTGCTGCTTAGATTAAAGAGGAAATATGAGGAACAGCGGGAGGAGTCCATCAGGAAGACCAACCTTCACCTGCCAATTAGTCGGTCATCTACTGCCAGCATTGGTGAGCTTTTATAATAATGTTTATTTTTTTTCTCTTTTAATTCTTTTGGATTAAATTTCAAAAAGTGATGGTGTTCACTTACATTCCAGTTTGAGTGAAATGGTGTATTATGTTTCTATAAGAGTTTTTGTTGACACCTATGCAGAGAATACATCATTTATATATAATTTGCTTTGTAGTTAGTTGATTTGTTAGATATTTAGTTAGTCCAATCAGCTCTTGAGAGATGAAAATGATCAATCCACATAAAATGATTACATATCGTTTGGAGGGGCATTGACTTGAGACAGAAATCAAAGGCAGGATGCACCCACTTGATACCCTACAAGTCTATGAGACCTAGATTTCATGATTTCTGGTGATGTTTCTTGTTTATCATAATGTCTTTCATCATTAATGTGAATAAATGAGATACTGATTTTTTTTTTATTTTGAAGCTTATGTGTACAAGAAGTTTGCATTTGGGTGCCATTCCCTGCAAAGTACGTAGGTTTCAACCTGGAGATAACATGCTTTAGTAGCATGTAGATTTTCTTAACTTGTTTACTGCATTGTTGTTGTAACCAGTTTATTTATTTTTTAAGCTCCCACCCATTTCTTGATTGGAGGACATGTAGGATAATCCTTTTCCTTCTGTATGCCCACATATTTCATGCTTTTATACGTTTTGGTTTTCAATCATAGCTTGAGCAGGCCTGGTGAAATTAGTAATGTGATTGTCACACCTTGGCTTGGATGTGAAGATGGAATTGCATATCATTCCTTCTATTCATATGTGAAGTGTATCCTGAAATGTACATACAGATCAGTTGGTAAGCTTTCTATTCAATTAATCCACAGTTCAGGTTGGAAATGCTGTCAAATTGATTGTACAAACATTCGTTTATATTTCAGAGACCAATTTTTTAAGTAAGAGGTATGTTTAAGGGGATTGATATTATTCAGCAGTAAGTACAGGCCTGTCTGTCTTTGGAGAAATTACTATCTTGAGCCAGAGTGGAGGGATCAGTGGTGAATGGGAACCAAGATGAATGTAGAAGGATAGAGTAAAGGAAGCTTTAAAATATTGAGGCCTGAACATTCAGGAGGGCAAGAAGCATGTTTGGGATAGAGTAAATTAGAATGATGTGGTATGTAGGGGATATTGTGCTGTTATTGGGCTGATCCAGGTCATATGAATTGTTCTTGGTAAATACAAAGTAGTTTGTGGGCCTTGATTGTGGATGGAAGGCCCTGGGTTTGGTACATTATGCTTGATAGCGAGAGAGTGGATGTTTGCAAGTGAAGGCTGTGTTCATTTTTCCTGATGCAGCCTCCCTAAGGCACAAGAGGCAGTTATGCAAAGTCCATTTAATCTATTCTGAGTGTTTCATCCTTCCAGGTGCCTTACAGGATGAAGGTGGATTGCCATACCAGCAATCACCACGTCCTGAGTGGATGAAAGTTGGCAGTGCTTATCATTTTATGAAATTTGCCCTAGCATCATATGGTTGGCCATGGTTTGTATATGGTCAGTTCTGTCAGGCATGCTGTGCTATGTGGTCCCACTTACAGTGCTGTACGTGTTGCAGGTAACTATAATGAGATGTCATTCATTAATTTGTTTTATGAAGGAATATTTTACCATAACTATTCTTATGTGTAATCCTGGTGTCATTCATTTTTCTAGTGCCTGGTGAGGGATGCATGATCAGCTATTGCAAATGCAATGGTTTTTGAATTGTTAGTAGCATAAAGATCAAATGTGGTGGAACAGTGATTGCCATGAAGACAATGAATATGACCAGTATTCCAACCCCTTTACACTATGATATTGCCAACCCATTCTGCATGATAAATTAGAAATAATTTTCTGTTGAGTCCAGAGAATGAAAACTCAACATTAGCAACTGCTAATGGAGCCTGTGTGTCTTTGTATCTGTCCTTAGCATTCTCATTCTTCAATATACAAAAATATTATTGAACTGGTTCATCATGCACGTTACAACCACATATTAAATGAATGTAGTGTTCTGGAGGATTTATGTAGGGATTAATACTTTGAAGAGTTATTAGATTTTGAAAAACCAAAGTTCAGTGATATTAATATAAAGTCTAGATGAAGGAAGATGTGATGGTAAGGGCAGGTGTTTAAGGTATATTGAGCATTATGAGATCTTTAAAACAATTAAAAGAGATGAAACATTGTAAGGCAACCAGAGTTTATGATGAATTTTGGAGATGCTGAGGGAAGGGGTCTTAAGGGCACAAAGATTTTTATATAGTATGCTTGAGGGTATGGAATGAGAATACACCGCTCCCCCAAAGAAATGCTGATTCTTTTCCAACTATGGGGTTGTTTTCCTGAAGTACAGTGCTCTGTTATTAAATAGATAAAGTTCTCTGTTAATAGGTAGGCAGTGTTTCAGTAACATTATGTTAAAGGTATTGGTAAGCTTTTGAAGATAAGTGTCAGTCATATTTTGTCAACACTACCATAACTACTTTACTCACAATATTACTCATACATTACAGTACATGTTAACTCACCTGTCAGTCATCACCCTTGCTGACTGTGGAATGGTACTCAGCACCTTTGCTTCCTGCCAAGGAACAATGCTTTGTCCAAGGAATATTGCATAACTGCTTCCCTTCACAGAACACTGCATCCCTGAAAGGAACATTGCTTCCTCCTAACTATGTGCCTGTTGTTTGCCTTTGCTGACAGGCTTTTTTCTTATTTTTGCCCCCTTTAGTAATCTTTATTTTTTCCAAGAACTGGAAGAGAGCTGCAACTGGTGCTGATGCACTTAGGAAGCTTGAAGCAAAACCTTGGAGGTGAAGTTAGATACAGTAAAGTGGTTTGAGAACGGTGAAACTCCATCACAGATTGTGTATTTGTTAGGCCTTAATTGTTTTGTGACTGGGGCAGCTCTCAAAAGTCTTGAGCATGTAGGGGAATCTGCACCCATGCAATCCACCATAATTATTAAAAAGATCTAGAAGTTTTCACGAATAACAAACTTAGATATATTGTCCACATTGAAAAGATAGCACTGGCAAGTCTGATAATTTCATAATCCATAGTGTGTGGTGTACTTGATGTATTTTTGGTCACTGATTTCAGAAATGTAATCCGTTTTCTTGTATCACTTCTACATTTCTGCTACGAACAAGCACAAGATTGTCTACCCTATCCTGGACTCTACAATATGACCAGTGATATACAACAATGACAACCTTCCCATTCCACTTTCACCGGAGGACTGCATTGGAAGTTGCGATGATGAAGAGTATGGTAAGGAAACTGCTGCTGCATTGGAAGAAACAGGAACAGATTTGGAGTTTGTATTTGATGACGAACTAAAGAAATTGTCTCGAGGAGAATTAAATGATTTGGTCCGAGGTTTGGCACTGCCAAAAAATAAAGCTGAACTTTTAGCATTTCGTCTAAAAGAAAAATGTCTGCTCAAGAAAGATGCTCACATAACTTATTTCAGGAAAAGGAGTCTGACTCTTGCTTCTCATTTTTTGCTTCTCATTTTTCATTGGATGGGTCATTGTTACAGCAACAACTTTGAAGCATTATTCCACTGCTTATCCCAAGAACATGATCCCTCTCACTGGCACTTGTTCATTAACTCATCAAAGAGAAGTCTGAAAATGGTGCTGCTGCACAATTGGAACAAGAAACCCTCTGTTTCTGTGGGGCATTCATTGCACATGAAAGAGTGTTATGAGAACATGCAAGCACTCCTAGGTGCCAAAAAATACAAAAATTATAACTGGAAAATATGTGGGGGCTTGAAAGTGATCGGCATGCTGATGGGAATGCAGTCAGGATTCACAAAATACTGCTGTTTTAAATGTGTCTGGGATATTCAAGCAACTGCCAGGCATAATATAGAATCAGACTGGCCTCAACAAAGATCATATGAGCCAGGAATTTTGAGTTTCCAGGATAAGCTTCTGGTTGAGCCACAAAATGTTCTTCTTCCCCTGCTCTTCATAAAGCCTGGTCTCATGAAGCAATTTGTGAAAACACTAGCTAAGAGAAACTCAAAAGGATTTGAGTATGTGGTGGAAAAATTTCTGAAGATCACTGAGGCCAAATTGAAAGAAGGCATCTTCATCAGTGTGCAGATAAAGGAATTTCTGAAAGACTTCAATTTCAGCACACATCTTAATGAGATGGAGGCCTTGAACTCTCTTGGTTGGCTTTGTGCAGATTTATTGTGAAACATAAGATCTCCGGATTTTGAAGGCGGCATGTAAAGACTTCTGAAATCCTGTGCTGCTATGGGATGTATGATGTCGCTCAAGGTGCATTTACTCCATTCACATCTGGATATTTTTTCAAAGAACCTAGGAGCAGTGTCTGACGAACAAGGAGAGTACTTCCATCAGGACATCATTGTGATGGAGCATCAATACCAGGGTTTCTGGAAGGAAGGAATGCCTGCAGATTACTGCTGGATGTTATACAGGGAAGAACCTGAGTCAGAGCACCATAGCAGGTTCAAGGTTTTGCACTTTTAACTTGTGAAGAGTGCCATAGAAGGTTAAAAGCTCACCTTTTTTTAGCCTGTTCTTCTGGATAGGAACTTCTTTGTATACCTTCTTTCTAGGAATACTGAATTTTTGCAGTAAAAAGTTTGATCTGGTACAAATCTTATTTTACTTTTGCCTATGCATCATGTAGCTGCAGTTGAACTGAAAGAGTATGTATCTGTAGAAAGAAAAAGAGATGCGTTGTACTGAAATGGACTAAACATTCGTAATCTGCATAGGAAATTGGTCTAGCAAAGTTACACTGCATCCTTGATTAGAAAAAAAGATGAATTTTGATGGCCAGTTTAATAAGAACATTCACAGTGAGAGAAAGTTGATGAAAATGTTCATGGTTTGTATAGATAGCAGAATTGAATATTGCTCTGGTGGATGGTCACTGACTAACAGGATCAAATCACTGAATTTGAGAGAATGTAGGATCTTTTCACACATCGACAGTACTACCTGGAAATATACCAGAGACATTGAATAAATATACATGAAAACCCTCCAAGAAAAATGGAGAGGCTATTCAGTGATCCACCCAATGAAGTATAGAACTTTCCATGAGTCACCACTGAAGAATTCAGACAAACTTGACAGGAATTTGATGAGTACCAAACGTACTGGAAATAGACACTTACAGTAGATGGGTGTTTTCAAAGAGCAGTAGTATGGATCAGCAAGTCAGATATGTAGTGAAGTAGCAAATTAACAAAGAAGGGGTACACCACTTGCAAGCCCTGCCACTTCATTGCAATTCATTGTTAGTCTCCTTTCTCTATCACAAAATAAAATTTGGTGGGAAAAGGTGGTGCAGAAATAGCATTAAAACACAACATAAAACTTTCAATATGATTGACTTAGAGGCATTCTTATACAGCACACTGTCATTGGCTTGATTTCTGGTGTGTATATTTCTGCTGATTACCCATGTTTACTTGTTTGTGGTGGTGTATGTATTAGATTTCTGTCAAAAATACTTCACATGACTTATGTGAATCATGGATAGGTTTTGAGAACTTGTCTTTGGCTTTTCCTTTTTAGGTTAAATATCATTATTTGAACCATTTATTGTGTTTCCATTTTGTCTGTACATGTAATTACTCTGTTCACAAGAAGACTGGAGAGACTGACATTGTTAACATTTGAAAGATCATATTTATTGAGGTACCAACTTAAGCGCTCATCAGTATTGCATTTTGGTAGTCTTTGCCCTATTTTGCCATGTTTCATTTAATTCAGTAAATTGATAGTAAACCACAACTTGCAGATCAGCACCACCATATGTAATGCAGGACAACTGTTGCCTGTGCCACACTGCAGCCCTTAAGGCTATCACTGACCTCTCTGAGGAGAGTATCACCTACGTCACTTTCCACAACAAGATATATGAGGTAATTAATTACATGTTTCTTTCCTGATAGATTTGCCACTTTCTTTTAATAAGAAGAGCTCAGTATTTTCAGTTTTTTGTTTAGGTATTCTGGATTTTTTTCTTCAGCATTGTGTAGTAGTTATGCTCTCAGATTATGTTTTATAAATGATGTATGTAAATGCCATAAAAGTTTTGATTTTATAGAAGTAGGATTTTCTAAATTCTTTGGAGTATGAAAGTGTGTAGAGTAAGGTTAGAGAAAAGGTTAGAAAAATGAAAGATATGACATGATAAATGAAAAGTGAAATAGAGCATCACTCATGAGCCACATGATCTGTGTTAGATGCACTGTCTTTCAAGATACACCCCTCACTTTCGTACACCTCTCCTGGCATATAAATATTTATGTTAATCAGTTCGTGATGCTGTTTTTGGTGTTTCATTTTTTATTTGCTTTAGTTCATAAATGATTGCCGAGTAGAATTGAATAGACAAAATAGTGTGTGTTTTAACAATGTCTCTCGTACAAAAGTGTTATGTTGAGGTAATTGCTGCTGCCATAACATAAGTGGTTCATATTTTAAGATTTTAATTTTTTTTTGGTGGCATATTTTTTTTACATGCATATGTTTGTAAATGATTTTACTATAATGTAGTGAAGACCAAATAGTGAATTTTATAACACCTTCCCTATTACAGAATGATTACATTGAGGTAATTGGAAATGCCATGATATAAATGTTTTTATAGTGTTTTTATGTTTTTGTTTGTAAGTGATTGTTCTATGATATTGTTTACCCCATGATTTTTTCTTTAATGTTGAAGGCTTCAGTCATGGACTGAAGTCATGTAAATATTATAAGAAGTTCATCGTAATAAAGCAATTATTTTGAGGTAATTACTGCCATAGCACAAATGCTTTTGACATTTATCAGTTTGGACATTTTTTACCTTCATTTATATAAGTTTGCTGTATGATACTCTATACACTAAATAGTAAGTATTGAATGAGCAAATGATTATATTGAGGTAAGCACTACTACCATAGCCAAAAGCTTTATGATATAGGTTGAGCATCCCTAATTTGAAGATTCAAAATGCTCCAAAATCTGAAACTTTTTGGGCAGCAACATGACGTTACAAGTGGAAATTTCCACACCTGACCTCACTTGCCCATACTGGGCTCTGATGCTGTGTTGGCACCAGTTTGTTACAAAACATCATCACCGCCAGACCTACATGCTTTACTCATTGTGATTTTGCGTGTTCTTTGCTGTGTGAAGAAGTGTGAGAAAAGATTGCTTATCAGTGGTGTATGAATTCAGAGTCAGGAATAAAGGTGATGCCAAACAAACACAGGTTGTCCACATGGGCATCTGACATTGTGACACCTTAGCTTTCTCATGTTCATTGTTACACAAACTTTGTTTCATGCGCAAAATTATTCAGATTTTTGTATACATTACCTTCAGGCTATGTGTGTAAATTTTATATAAAAACATGAATGGCTTTTGTGTTTGCACTTGGGTCCCATCTCCAAGATATCTCATTATCTATTATCTATCATGACAAATGTGGAAAACAGGATGGTATGGAAACAAACAGGTTAGAGCTTAGACATACCTCAACATTTCAACCATTCAGTGGTCTTCTTCAAGAGATACTGATTCCAGCATTCGGTGGGATTATGTTCCCCAGCTAATGATGGTCACCCGTTCGGACACCTAGCTTGTCAATCTCTGATTGGATTGCTTATCCTGCTGCCTCCATCTATTCACAGTGATCTCCACTGCCTGATGTGACCAGTAGATGAACACAGACCTTGTCTTAACATTTTTCTTCATCCCTCCCTCTTGGTAAGCTCTCGCATTATCACTAAACAGTTTGTCACTTGCCTGTAGTTGCCTCAGTGTCAACCATTTAGTGATAGTGTGAGAGCTTACCTAGATGAAGGGATTAAGAACATCGGCAACACAAGGTCTGGGTTCATCTGCTGGTCATGTCAGACAGCGGAAATTGCTGTGATTGGGTGAAGGCAACAGGACAAGCAGTCTGATCAGAGAGTGACATGCCAAGGTATCAGACTGTGTGACCATCACTTTCTGGGGAACACAGTCCTGCCGAATGCTGGGATCAGTATCTCTTGAGGAAGATTGCTTAATGGTTGAAACATTGAGGTATGTCTCAGCCAGCTTTAACTTGTATATTTCCATACCATTCTATTTTCTACATATCTCATTTTGTATATTCAAATATTCCAAAATCCTAAAAAATTCATAATCCAAAACACTTCCGCTCCCATGCATTTCAAATAAGGGATACTCAACCTGTCGTTATAAATTTTCCTGTTGATTTTGGTATTACAATTGCTTTTTGATGCGCATTTTTTTATGAATGCTTGCCATATGGTAATGTATACAGTAAATGGTAAACATGACCTATACAAAATCATTGAAATATATAGTAAACTATATTTGATATATGTAGCACGCTATATGATATATACAATATATACAGATGGACAGTGTATTGCAAACAACTGAATAACCTTAGTGATGAGGGTGGAATCATTGTGGCTCATCTGAGCCAGGCCACTACAGTTGACTGTGCCTCAAGGTAAATTTATTGAATGCATCGGTACATTTATACTTTTACTCTTTTCACACTGGGGGGTTTATATTCTAATAATTTTTTCTTAAAGCCACTGCTAAAGCCAGTTTTAGGTCTTAAGAGTTCAAAATAGCTATTGAAGTTGCATCCTGTACTGGAATCTGAACATTTCTTCATGACCAAGCGTTATGATCATTACTTTCAATGCATAGAGCTGCTAGGCACCCGAATCATCATCATTATCCTTGTAATGGTATCATAGGTGTTTTCATTATAATCAGAGCTATATTCTCAGAATAATTCCTGTAGTTGTTTTTAAGCTGCACTTTCACCCTACAATTTATTGTGATAAACTGATGCATTTTGTTACATACACCTCCAGTGTAGTGGGAATCATTACAGACTGGTAATAGTACCTCCTAGAAAGACAGTAAGCAGCAGCTTATTGCACAAAATAAAAAAGCGAGAATATAATGATGCACATTGCTAATGCAGTTATGGGGAATCAGAAACTGACTCGTGTATATGTGATGTAAACAGCAAATAGGTTAAAAGATATGAAGGTTCAGGCTTCCAGGCCCTCATCTGCTCTCTCCTCTAGGGCCTACCACACCCTCTCTCTATATGCCTTACCACCCTGGCTTCAACACTTGTCTATCAGTGATGTCCATTCCCTCTGGGAACTCCCATCAGAGGGTGGCCACGGCAGAAGAGTCTTCACTTGTCCCTGTCCTTACATGCCTCCGTCGCATACACCATTCCATACATTCTTCCACTCTTTATCTTTCTCCAGTATTCCTCTACTTATTTTTCCCATGTCACAGGTGGTCTTCCACTGTACTATCATACACTGTCCCTGTAAACTCCCAGTCTTGCATTCTTTCCATATGCCCAAACCACCTCAAAGTATTGCATTTCACCCATTCTACCACTCTACAATTCATCCCCTTTGCATTCCTTGCAGTACCACATCTTTCATACATCTTTTCATTTCTTTTTTTCATTCTATATGCTCTTCTACATGCTCTTCTCAAATAGCTCATTTCCACTGTCTGGAATCTTGACCTCTTTGACTCATTCCATGTCCATGATTTGGCTGCATAGGTCAGGGTTGGGAGGACTATGTTGTCCGTTAATCCTCTCTTTGCTTCCATACTTACACCTCTACCCTTCATTATCCTATTATGGGACCCAGTGATTCTTCTACCCTGCACTGCTCTCTCCCTTATCTCTCCATCCATATCACCACACTTACCCAAGGTAGCTCCTAGTTACTTAAATTGTCTCACTTCTTCATGTCTTTTCCTCCAATATTCAAAGCACAGTTTATCACACTTTCTTCTTTCAATCTGTATGGTTTTACCAAATATATACTTTAACTCTGTTTCCTTTCAACACCATTAATTTACTTTTACTTGCATTATCCTTCAGTCAGCCACACTTATACATGTAAAACACACTTACAACCTTCTGCAACTCCCCTTCACTATCCGCTAACAACTCGGTATCTTCCACAAACAGGCTTTCCACTAGTCACCATATCTCACTGCCACACTCCATCTCTGCACCACTTTTCCCAAGTTTTGCTTTCATCTCTCTTATCACTCCATCCATATTTATATTAAAAAGCCTCTGCAGAAGGCTTTCACACCATCCAACAATTGTCCTCTTATACCATATATCCTTAACACATCCTGTAAAGCATTCCACCCGACTCTGTCATACAATTTCTCCAGATCCATAAAAGCTGCATACAGCTTCATACCTTTTGCTAAACACTTTTCCATGGTCATCTTTACTACAAAAATCTGATCCACACATCCCCTACCTTTCCTAAAACCCCCTTGCTCTTCACTTATTCTGCATTCAGTCACTTC